>KN882546.1:313501-337013 GCA_000934455.1 Apostichopus parvimensis
TGTTGTACCCAACTCCTATCCCCCCCCCCCCTGCTTCCCCACTGTTGTCGTTTAAAAATAATATTGGTAAGTTTCAGCTAGTCTAAAGTGTTCCAGCCTAGAGGTCCCGCAACCTCCAATGTCGGTAGACAAGAAACGTATCTTGTCAATCGTTCCAGAGCGTGAAATTCCAATTGTTATAGCCAGTCAAGTTTTTACTAGAATCGATCGTGCACTAAAACACTGAGAAATTAGGTTTTGTTTGCAGGCTTGGTTGCTGTGGGCCTACACACGCAATGGATTACAGATAGTGGTGGTTCCACTATTGTATAGTACACTCAGTTCTCAATTTCTATGGTTCTAGTTCAGATCTGACAGTCACAGCCCAGTAAACAGCTGGTGTCAACGAAGCCCCAAAGATTGAGGGAGAACCGTATGTCAATGGAACGTTGCTCAGTCATGACGTGACCGTTCTCACCCATTCATTCAGCTGTGTACGGAAGCCATAGAGTGCCATAACGGCGGCCGTAGCGTCTATTACAGTTCTTAATACCTCCCATGTCTATATTATGAAGTTTAACTGTTTCTTGTTCTTTTTATCATATACAGATTTACATACACGACGTACAAGTTTGCAGCATTGCTTCACAATGGCAGATGACTCGCTCGCTCCAAAGTTCCACCCTCCAAAGAGCTTTCCTTTTCCAAGCAGTACATTCGGAGCCAAAGGAGAGAAAAGATCTTTCACAGCTGACTGGTGTGAAAAGTATCCATGGCTCCATTATGATGAAGTTGCCGATTCAGCATTCTGTTACTCATGCATGAAAGCATAAAGAGAACATTTGTTTCTTGCCAGTACTAAGCGAGAACCAGCGTTCATTAGCAAAGGCTATACAAATTGGAAAGATGCGATGACCGCTTTCAACAAACACATCAAGTTCAAAATGTCACAAGGAAGCCGTGGAAGCATTTTCACTCCAAAAGCAAACTGGTGACATTGCTGAAAAACTGAGTACACAACAAGCCCAAGAAAAGGCAGCAAATCGGGCAATATTCCTTAAAATTATCCAAAACATCCGTTACTTAGCTCGTCAAGGTTTGTCACTGCGAGGGCACGGAGATGGTGCAGATTGCAATTTTATGCAACTTCTCCGTACCAGTTTTGCCCGAAATGGATACTTCACAATTCTGGCTCATGAGTGCACCGACGTTTCTAATAAGGAACGATTTGTTATATGTATTCGTTGGGTTCATGATGCATTGGTCGACCACGAGGATGTTATTGGTTTGTACAATGTCGGCACCATCGATGCCGACACGCTTACGGCGACTATTCGTGATGTATTGCTGCGGATGTCTCTCAAACTAACCCAGTGTCGTGGACAGTGTATTGATGGAGCTTCAAACTTTACAGGAAGCAAGAATGGTGTCGCTACGCAGATACTAGCTGAAGAAAGTCGCGCTGTGTTGACACACTGTTACGGACATGCACTCAGTCTTGCAGTCGGTGATGCCATTTAAGAGTCTTAAGATCTGCAAGGATGCCTTAGACGTCGCATTTGAGATTAGTAAGCTCATCAAGTATTCACCAAAGAGGAATGCAGCATTGGATCGCATCAAAGTAGAAAATGCCGCCGTAGATGACTCTGGTCCCAGCAACAATGTTCGCTCCTTCTGTCCAACCCGGTGGACTGTACGTGGAGATGCAATTGGCAGTATTATCGAGAACTACACGGTACTGAAAATGCTTTGGGATCAGTGCCTTGAAACACGACTTGATCCAGATGTCAAGGGCCGCGTTATCGGTGTTCAAACGCAAATGTCGAAATACAACTCTTTTCGGTCTCCTGCTATGTATGAACATATTAAAAATAACAGACAATTTGAGTCGCACATTGCAGAAACAAGGCATGTCAGCAGCCGAAGGCCAAGCACTTGCCGAACTCACGCACCGAAGAATGCCTTGCTCTTTTCTATGCTAAAGTTGAGCAATATCGAGAAACCACAAATACAGCTCTTCCAGCTTTGCCCCGGGTACGAAGTCGGCACTAGCGATGGGGATCACAGTTCTAGTGTAGAAGATCACTACCGGAAGCAATATTACGAGGTTCTTGATGCGATCAATAACATCGATTTGAACAGCCCGGATATGCCGTTTACCGTAACTTGTAGGGTCTTATTGTCAATGCCGCCAACAACTCAGACTACACAAGGTACTTCCAAGAAGTGACATCATTCTACAGGGATGACTTTGATGCCAGTCGTCTCTCCGCTCAACTTCAAATGTTCAATTCTCTCTTTCAAGAAAGGTCACACTGCAAGAGTGTCTGTCAAAAGTTCGAGCTTTTACACCAGGCCAAAAGACATTCTTCAGTGAAGTCTGCCGTGTTGTCCACCTCATTCTTGTGATGCCAGCTACCAATGCTGTACGTGAACGTAGCTTCTCCGGTATGCGGCGTCTCAAAACATATCTCAGAAGCACCATGAGCCAGGCAAGATTAAATCATGTGATACAACTTAACTTGAACCGCGAGAAACTTGATCAATTAACTTACATGATATTGGGAATGAATTTGTTCGAGGTAATGAACATCGATTGCACCAGTTTGGGACCTTCTGTGATATGTAAATTAAATCTTGTTTTTTCATATGACACATGTGAACTGGTATTTCATGCAATCTGGGAGGTATATTTTTGAATAATTTTCAATAATGATGACGGCAAGTAGGCTAAATGTGATTACTTTGGCATGGCAGGGGTCTTGTTTTCAAGCTCGGGAAGTGCCATTTCCTGCAAACTGGGAGACATTTTTTCAAAATTTTCTTCATTGCGCCAACCACTGTGGCGCGTAGCGTAACCTACCAAACGTCCCCCCGATAATTATGATAGATGGCCACACTCTGATCTGCCGTACCAATCCCAAATAGCTTCCGACGCCCCTGATATGCCCTACTTAATATAGGATAGCCTATAATGGGATCGCAATTACAGCTACTTTTTGGGGGTAACTATAGAAAGGTTCATTTCTGACTGGGGTGGGAGTGGGAAGGGTCGAACTACTTGGCGCAAGGTTGGGGGAGGGGGCAGAACCGTTCTTGACGGAAAGTTCTTGACTTTGTCCTGGGAGAGGGATCTAAGAGGAGGGTGTTCCCTCAACTTTGAGAATAATTAAGGGTCCTTAGATCTCGTGCTATTGCCGAAAGCAGGGAACTCCCCCCCCCCCTCCCCCATGTGCGCCTGAACTATATTTTGGGGAATATCTTTTAAAATATTTCCTAACTTGGCGAACATGTTCCTTAACTCTTAGGCGTGTAAAAAAAATACAAAATACGAACCATTCTGACAAAGAATCAAGAACTTGGTTAAGTGTGACGTACCGGAACGGTTTCCATTGACTTTGTATACTCTCTTAATTCGTTAGTTTGACAAAGGCAGTGGTAGGTAAAATTGACAGTCGTTTTCAATCTATTTCATTGAAAATGAACTGAAATCTAAGCCAGTAGATTGAATATGTCTTATCCTTGAGTAAATCGTTTCATAGATTTACAGATATATCAAATGTAAACGATCGAATCAAGTCACGTGGTGCAAATAAAAGTCAGTCTTGTAAAGATTGACTTTTGTCCAATCAGATTTTGTAAAAGCAAATGCCAACGGTGCCTATTGTCCAACCAGATTTCGCAAAACCAAATACCAACGCTGCACCGCGTAGGTACACACAACGTAATACATTATACCGGTCTACTATATGCTGCTCTACACAACGCACTGCATGCAACGTATATTATAGTACACAGTACTGCTGGTGATTGACTGATCGTGCCAAAACAGCGGTGTATTTTAGTTAAAATCTTTCAAAGCCTTTTCATTTCAAGAAAGATGGCAGGAACCGTAAGAAATTTTCTGTCGAAGAAAGAGTTCACAGAGGAGATTATGCAGACTTTCTAGCATTTCGCAGTTCAGTCTTGCTTAGTTGCTGTTCTACTTAGCCTATGCTAACGTTAAGCCGTTAGGCTTCTCTTATCGTCTGTATATCAAAATGCTCGTTTTATACGTTTTCATTTACTCCTTTTATTTGTGTATCTGCCCATCTGAAATTTTTCGTTTCTTTTCTTGTTGCATTTCTTACTTTAATTATTTTTGTTTTCTTTGTAACTGAGGGCCTCGGGGAAGATAAGCTCTGGCTTACCGAGTCACACTCAATTAAATAAAGTTTAAATAAAATAAGTAACGTTAGGCTTAACGTTAGGCTATGGGCCTATTGTGACTTTTTGGCGTAATGACGTTTAACGCACTGCATAGACAAATCACATGAGTGTGTGCATGCGTTTTGATTAAATTACAGTAGGCCTAGGCTTTATCGTGATACATTTGAAACATTCATTCAGCTTCGGTTGTGTAATCTAGCAGCATGATTGATAAAGACCATCGCCACATTCACATTGAAACTCGGAAGGCCTACGGCAGGCAAGGCCCAACGTTAGACCTAGCCTTGGCCCTTGTTAGTGCTACATTAACCGTTAGACACTACAGTGCTGTGTTTCCTTCATACTTTCCCACCACATCCCTTGTGCAGAGTGTACCAATTTTTCACACTGACAGTCTACAATAGTATACTATGACGCTAGAATTGTATAGGAGAAAAGCCAGCAACTGATAAATCATCAATCACATTCCATTACTACTAGCTAGGAGAAACCCTCATGAGAATACACCTTATTGCCCAAAGGTTAATGGGACCCTTGACCTACAAGCAGTTCACAGACCAAGGTCAGCAGCTGTGTGGGTTGGTCAAAATGGTTTTGACAGAAACTGTATGTATGTGCAGTATATATACAAAAGTGTGCGCGCTCTGAACAGTAGGGTGAAGTGATGCTTATTGCCTGTACATATCCTGTTGTGTACAATTGTATGTTCAGTGACCAGCAGGTGAAGAGGCCACTGTTATGTTTAGTCTCCGATGAGATTCAAACACTGGCAATATTAGAGCATGGTGCGCTTATAATGTGAGTCTCTTACTAGAATGACCCGCCTCCCCCTCCTATACTTGGAAGGGTTGAATGCATTGAGAGAATATTACTTAACACACATTAAGCTGTATGATATAAAAGGCATTGTTAAAAAGAAATAATTGACTCCGCTTTGCAACTGTTTATGAGACACGGTTCACTGAGACTGTTAATTTTGAGTTCTATCCCATTCTTCTCTCATTGGGAAAGTCTCAGATTTTGCTCAATACCAACTTTCAATTCTGCATATTGCCTGCTTTCATCACCATTGCTAAATTATGTACAAGTATTGGTGCAAAAAAATTTGAGACCTGCCCTTCTCCCTCCCGTTAAAATGTAAAAGGTGGTTACAAATACATTGGTTGAGTTCATGCACCACCCGCCCCTCATCACACAGATATTATGGCAGGGATTGAGGCTCCAGCTACATACATTTCGGTTTCCATGCATGATATATTTGCCCCTCATTATGGGATGGGGACTGATACTTCGTTCAAGCCTAACTTAGGGATATTTTGAAGTTTGAAGACATTTTTAGTCCAGCCAAGTGCTGTGGTTTAGAACCTAATAAAGTAATTACTCCTAGGGCATTTCTGAAATTTTTTTTAAATTGTCAATTCAGAAATTGGTGCAAAATATGGCCATGTATGTACTGGACTGTTTGTGCCCACCTTAGTAATCTTTTACTCTCAAGAGAGGTATAAAAATCTTCCTTGAAACTCCTGTAAATGGGCGACTCATTTAGTCCTAACACTTGTGCCTAACACTAGTCCCTGCACTTTTTCCATATGCCTGTGTACTAGTTTTAGATATTCCAGGCAGAAAACTAATTGAGTTTATACATTTAATGTACAGTTCAATGATCAGTTGTAGGGAATAATTTTCTCGAAAATGTGTGCTTGCAGACCCAGCTCTCTAAAGAAATAGGATTATGCATTGACAATTATTTCAGACAGAATGAAAAAAAAAATTGTCACTGTTATTCACAAATTCTGCAATACTTTCAATATAGATTCCTGCACAGAATTTTACCAACACCCACGAGAAAATTTCTGTCAATACCTGTTCAAATTTCAACTGGTTTAAACTGGAACCAATAGGAACTAACAGGTACCAGTTGCTTTCAACAGGTAATATACCTGTTGAAAACAACTGCTTTAATAGGTACCTGTTACACCAGTTGCATTCAACACGTACCAGTTGGTTTTAACATGCATCTGTTAAACCAGTTGCTTTTAATAAATACAGCAACTCGTTGCTCTAAGCAGGTACCTGTTAACCTGTAGTGCAAGTTTCCTGTGAAGTTGCGACTATTCCGTGTTAATTGGATCATAACCGGCGGCTCATTTAGTTCTAACACTTGTCCCTACCACTAGTCCCTGCACTTTTGCCATATGCCTTTGTACTAGTTTTAGATATTCCAGGCAGACAAAGAAAACTAATTGAGTTAAGATTCCAGCACAGAATTTTACCAACAACCACGAGAAAATTCCTGTCAATACCTGTTAAAATTTCAACTGGTTTACTTGGAACCAATAGCAACTAACACGTACCTGTTCATGACAACTGGTTTTAACAGGTATTGCGACCAACATTAGTTCACACCAGTTACCTGTAAGCTGTTAACAAGTACCAGTTGGTTCTAACAGGAAATATACCTGTTGAAAACTGCTTTAACAGGTACCTGTTACACCAGTTGCATTCAACACGTACCAGTTGGTTTTAACATGCATCGGCTAAAGCAGTTGCTTTTAAAAATACAGCAACTCGTTGCTCTAAGCAGGTACCTGTTAACCTGTAGTGAACAACAGGTACCTGTCAAGTTTCCTGTCAATTTCAATTTGCAAAACACAAATTGAATCATTGCTAGAGGCTAGAACAGGACATGGCTTGACAAAAGTAGGTGGACCGGGTAATATGGGGCTCCAGTGGCACAAACAATAGTAAACTTTAAAAGAATGAGGAGCAGAAGAAAAAGAGCAGGAAGACGAAGCAGGTATGGTGACCCTCTTTCCATGGTATATTACACGTTAACCAACGTTGCTGTTGCTTTTAACAGATTTTTCAACATGCTTGCATCAGTTGCACATTGTGGGTTCCTACTTCTAGGGCATTAGCCTACTGATTTTAACATATTTTACAAGCTGGAGTAGCAACTTCCTGATTAATCATTCACCACTACTGTTGCCAAATGATTATGTTTACCATGCTAGTAAAAGTATTGTTTTGTTTCAGCTGATTTCTTCCCGGTGGAGAAGGTCCTGAAGAAGAGGCAGAAGAAGGGGAAAACTGATTATCTGGTCAAGTGGCAAGGGTACCATTAAAAATTTAATAAATGTGTAGATGCAGGGAGTATCTCAAAGGAAGCCCTGGATATGTATTTAGGCAAACCAGGTACTTAAATTGGCATTTAGTTGTATGTACTAGGAGGATACTTTGTTGGATGATGTTGAATCACTTATGACCTATTCCTGGCCAGAGTTACACATCATTTGGAAGTTAACCTGTTCTTTCATTCTTATGGTAATATTAATTAAGTGAGCAATCACAAATTTATGGTCACAATCTTTACGTAGACACATGTTAGAGTTTCATTACCAGCCATCACAGGCGAGGAGTTACGCTTGGTGGAAAATTGACAAAAGGTCAGACGAGGCAACATCACATCAATCCGTTTCATCAGGATCCCGTCCCTTAGTCCCTATTCAATCTTCTGGGACAGGTACAGCAATATAAAGACTGTAACCTCGCCCCACAAAGTCAGGGCGTCAGACGTCCATCCCTATTCGTTTAAGGATTTCCACTTATATCACCTTACTTGAACTTTGTATTTAGAATAGCATAATTGTATAAGTAGTAGCTTGACAAGTTTTTGGTTGTATGTTGAGTATGATTGTGATAGTTTTAGTACAGGAAATGCCGGGCTGTGGCACGACGTAGCTGTATTTATATGTATTTAATGCATTTACATGTGTGTTTGGGGTATTATTAGGAAATTGGAATAAAATATTTGTATTTGTGAAAAGATGCATTGAAAATTTAGTTCTTAAAGGGCGGGGGAGTGGGATAAGAGTTCACGTTATGGCATATTAATTGTCTATATGTGGAATTGTAGGTCATTGCATGTTACAAGTATTTTAGACAGCTGCTGTGTATGTTATTTCTGTTATGTCTATGTTAATTAGTTGCAGTAGCAGCAGTAATTGTTAGTAGTTTGGTGGCATTCGATTGCCAGAACTTCAGTAAGACAGACTCCTCCTTGTCTGGACCACCCCTTCCTGGTCCAGACAAGTCAAGATCGACATCTATATAAGTCATTCATTTCTGACATTACTGATATATGTCAACAGAAGAATCTTATCCTCAATCCGACAAAATCCAAAGAAATGCTATTTGAAAATATTAACATGAAGCATGCAGGTCTCATCCAAACTAAATCCGAAAAACTTGTAATTGAGGACTCTTGATGTTGAACGTGTGTCTCATACCATGTATCTTGGAGTGCATATAGATAACAAATTAACATTCACTGGTCATATTTCAAATATACGACGAGTCTACTACATTGTATCCATATTGACATATCTCGTTCCGTTCTTCGAATTATACGTGAGGCATAAAGTATTTGTTACATCGATTCTGCCCAATATAATATATGCCATGCCTGTTTGGTATCAATTTCTACTTGCCTGTGATAAACAAAGAATCAGAGCATTCTTGAAGTATTGTGCTAAGATTTTCAGGTTGGATTATTCAAAGAGAAGAAAATCACCCGCTTCATGCAGAACTGAAATCACTGTGTCGACACACTAGCTACAATCTCAGGAATCGTGCATTGACACAAATATAGAGTGCAAGTTTTCAAAAACTCGTTTGTATACAGAGGATCTATTTTTATTGAACATGACACTTTAAATGACTTGGTTTGATGTAATTTGTATAGTTTCCACAAATTTGATTCCCTAATTGGGTTACTGATACCTAACTTTTATACATTTTAGGAATGAACATAACATTTTATTTATTATACTCACCATTTTCCTATTTATGAACTGTATTTTATGCAATTTATACTGCAATAAACGAAACGAATAGATGTACTAAATGCACGCAACTCATCGTGTATGCTTTTTCTTTTCCGCCACGCATCGCTCCGCAGGAAAGCCCTCATAATTATATATGTTCTAGGACCCATTATAATGCCCTAACGACGCCCATCACAACAGTGTTATAGTCAAATACCAGTTAGGGTATTAGTTGATGTACAGAATTAGCCTGCAGGTATTAAGACATGAAGTTTGGGATATTTTCCCATTTTTTATAAAACCCACAACTACAACCCATGGTGATACGTCATTTGCTAAGTGTGGTCAAAAGTGTAGAATTCCCTTCCTCCGGGTCTCTGCATCATTCCGAGCATTCATAGTTTCAAACATCTACTTTCAAATTCTGATTATTACTTTATGAGACTAACTGCAGAGAAACAATCATTGTTTCAACTTTCTTCTTTTTAGTAATGTCTGCCTTGTAGTTTGTATCGTATTGTCTGCTTTGTTTTCATCACAACCATGCACGCCTTGTTTTCAAGGCCATGCATAAACCTTTACATTAATAAAGTTTTCCTTGTACACACATTTGCTTGCTTTCACTCATAATGCTTCATTAAAACATACTCAATAATAGAAGCTTTCCTGAAACATTTGTTTTAGTGAAAGGGCTTTACATTTACAGTTGCTTGCTTGCCCAAGAAAGTTATGTCTAGCAAGCCCTCACTTATCTCACCTTGGTCAATATGGCAAGTGGCATTTCTGATCTAAAGAAAGTGATATTACTGGTAGTGAGAGAATTTAAATGGTTAGCACACAACTACTACTATCACACGTCTCTAACATTGTCTCTTATTATACTTTGATCAGCACACAGCTTGAATATGTCAGAAAAAATCAGTCAGAATTTTTCATTATTATTTTTCATTTTAAGGCAAGTTAAAAATTACCAGGGCAATGAATTCTGGAAGCTACGTGTCGACTAGGCAACTTAGTTGGTATGTTTGATCTTGGTGCTAATGTGAAAAAATATATTGAGTGAAGCCTATTTATCATGATAAGGTTACTTATATAACAAATCACACTTCAAAATCAAGTTTGTAGCAGGAAAATTTAAAGAAAATTAGTCCAAAACAAAAAGATGAATTGTCAAAAGGGATGCTAAAGTCAAATGAAATTTACATTTCGCTCCTTTAATAATTTGTGTCAATTGCGTAAACCTATACACAAGCAATGCTAAGAAAAGCTTATTAATTTTGTGTGTGCAGTCAGTCATATTTTCCACCAACATTGTAGGTGACAATTTCACAGCATCATATATATAAAATTCTCTCATCATTGAACCCCAAAAAGGTGCAACTTGGAAATTTAATAACACAGGAAAATATTCTATTTTGCAGACATTGTTTCAGCAAGGAAAGCTACAATAATATTCAATCAATATAGTAGACCAGACACAATATTTAAACAGCAATGTCATGCTTGTCATGCCAAGCAGTTGCCTTGGATACCTCGTGATGGCCATTCATGTGCATCAATGAAAGAACGGTCAATTGTTGTCTTCGACGAAAAAGGTACTGCGAGCCTTTAAATGACAATTCCAAAATTGAACTTTTTTGGCTATTAAGTTTCCGTTATGAAATATTTGAAAAAAAAAATCAAGATTCAAAATGGATCAACTTTCAATTGGCATCCGAGAAGAATTGTTCATATTGATATGATGACCACTAAAGGTATGATGTACACATGACATAATATTGGAGTTGTGAGTTTACCAAACAATGTTTGTCTTCTCCTAGTTAACATGTAAAATTCACTTTCTCTCAGGCCGACAACACAGCATACCTGTTATGTTTTGTGGTTGCTGGACAGATGCTCAGCAGTTGATTTTCATGAGACTCTGGCCAGCTACACCAACCAGACCAGAGGTAGCATTCCACTGGGATCTAATGTCATGGCTACGGAAAATGAGCCTCGAGTGTCATGCATCCCTCAATAGCTTATGTAAAGCACTGCGTTGGATGTCACCACCAACATTATCCACTTTGGTGATGGCAACAGGTTTTACATTGATGCAACTGAGCTGCAATCAAAAGGGAGTCAATCCATAAATATATGTTATGTTTTTATTGCGTGTAACTTTGTCTTTTTCTACTACAGTTGGTAGTGCAGCATCAATCATTAATGTGTGTGAACTTGCACTGTTCAGAAGTACCAATATGTAATGTTGTGGTCAAAATTCAGCATGTGAAATGCCAAAGAAAATTGTTGTGAGCTAATGGAGGTTTTGCCATATCTGTCTATCTATATATATCTATAAAACTCTCTATACATCAGTTTTGTGGCCAAACGGGGCGGGCGTTCCACAAGATTGCATAGCTTTTGGACCCCTGCGTTCACCCCCTGTTTTTGGCCAGGTATGATGCATAAATATTCTGATATTTTTCAATGAAACTGAAAGTTAAACATATAAGACTGCAGTATAGTAATGAAAAAATCTACTACTCTTGGTGATTTTTATAGTAGGAAGATCTAGAGAGGACATGGTTAAAAAAAAATTATTACGTACGTACGTAATAATACTACGTACGTACGTACTAATTATCACGTACGTACGTGATAATACTACGTACGTACGTAATAATATCACGTACGTACGTGATAATTACTACCTACGTACGTAGTGTTATTACGTACGTACGTAATAATTACTACGTACTTATGTAGTGATTATCACGTACGTATTTAATAATGATAACGAATGTAGGCCTACGTATAGGCCTACACTCTAAAAACAACCTGGTGAAATTTCACCAGCAGTTGCGTTTATATGCTACCCTATATATCCTGCTTGTTTTCACCAAGTTGCCTGGTGAATGAGATTTTAACAAAATCCTGCTAGATATAACCAGGAAAGCCTGGTTAAATTTCGTGGTGAAATTTTGACACTGTCCTGGTTAATATCAATGGGTATTCACCTCATATTTGGTGATATTAACCAACATTTCCTGCTTGATGCTAATATATACTATCCTGGTTAATATCATGAAATATTTCACTTCTTTCCTGGTTGGTGCTAATGCTATCCTGGTTAATATCATAAAATGTTCCACCTCTTTCCTGGTCAAATTTCCTGGTTGATGCTTATACTATCCTGGTAAATATCATGAAATATTTAACCTCTTTCCTGGTCAAATTTACCACACTTTTCCTGGTTGGTGCTAATACTATCCTGGTTAATATCACAGAATGTCCCACCCCTTTCTGGTTAAATTAATTAAACATTTCCTGGTTAATATTAAACTGATTTTCCATCTCATTCCTGGTTAAATCACCCCTTTCCTTGTTAATATGCCACCCAATTCTCCATTTAAGTTGCAATGCATTCAAATTGAGAAAAAGCAAACATAAATTATAAAACAACATCATCGTTACTGATAGCTAACTTGATTTGCATCTCCATTACTTTTGAATTTTGAGTACTAAGTGAACTTTCGCAATTTAGTTTAATTAATTCTTCAAATATTAATACAATGAATTAATAAAAGAAATGCAATACTGAAATAAAAATTTTGAGGACATATTTACAGCATAACCATCGTCACATGCTGAAGCTCTGATTGCTCGACATCAACTGTGAAATGTAACAGGGATACCAAGACCTTGATCAACACTTTTGCACAAGAATACAACTTGAAAATCACTTCAACAGTTTTCAGTACAGAACAAGAAATGGACCCTATACATGTCTCTTGAAATACTTGATGAAAGCCTCTCTCCCAATAACCTTTGTTACTACAAAATTCAGCCCTGTGTCAGTAGCTTCTTTTCTTTAAAGGTATGCTGTATTATAGCCCCCAAATGTGGTCACCTTTGGTCAGAATTCTTAAACTTTGTATTACAACCTTTGAGGAAATTTTCCCATTCAGTCATCTTTTGTGTTCCTTAAAAGTGTCTGAAAACAATTGGAAGGTACTTTTTGAAAACTTATTGCCATTATAGCGTGTTATAATTTGGGGCATATACTGACTACCATTAAACTAGATAGATGGTAATTAATTAATATTTTTAATTTAATTACAATTATATTTGGCAAACCGAACATATGCAAGACAATAATTAGGCTTCCAACGATACCATTAATGTTTTAGTAATAAGCTCATCCTTGGACTTCACAAACTTGTGCAAATTATTTTAACTCCAATAGAAAGTGGTAAGTTAAGCTTATGATAATCACAAGAAAGATTAATTTGAAAAGATTTTGAGCTAACAGTTAAGTAGTTAAAGTTCGAATAGACCAAAGTGTCCTTGAACATGAAATTTCTTATACTCCGACCCCGAATGACCATAATTATGATCACGTTTTGCATAAATCCACATGTCCAGCCGTGGACTCAGGAAGAAGCGTTTCCAAATAATTAACTAAACCGACCCCTAAATGATCTTTGACATACATGTGGAAGTGCTCAGGAATTTTATGTCAAAGATCAATTCTCTTCATCACAGGCCATCTCTATGCAAGTTTCATTGAAGTTGTACCAACAGGTATTATGAATTGTGGACAGAGAGATGAATTGAAATGCAAAACATCAAATTGTTTCTCATAAAAACAGCTACAATCACATACTTCTACTATTGCAAAGCTGTGTTACTTGGTAGCCTCTCTCAATTTCTCATTTTCACCTCTTCCAGAAACAATTAAAGTATTAAATGGTGTGTTAGCGAACTAGAATGAAAAGAAGATTAATCGCTTTCTTCAGTCTCATAGTTTGTGCCATGCTTTTTGAAAACCTAACCCTAATTTAATATTGGAATAATTCTCTGAGTAGGTCAGTCTTATTTCTGTTTGGGTTTGTTTTCCACAGGGCATTTTATGTGGTTTTTAACCCTAGGCTCCTTTGACGTTTAGTAACCTGTTAGGTTAGGCTAACCTTATACTAATACTAACTGATACCATGTAGTGATTTGAGATTAGCAACTAACCTTAATTGAATTGAATTTGACGTGGTAGTTATTATAATAAATGGGCTAGCTGTTGATACAGGAGGGCTACACAGTATGATTATCAACATACAATTCCACTTTTATACTTTTAAAATCAATTTCAAGGCTAAAAATAAACCTCAAACAATTATCTGTAGTGTAGGGTAGTCCTGTCCTACCCTTACCTCGCTATAAAATGTGAGTTCAATCAGGGAGTTGTTCTAACAAATACCTTGTATGATATCGTTCGCCCAGCTATTAGTATAACCCTGGCTATATGTGCATAGGCTGGGGAGTTTAAGTGATCGACCAGGGAGTTGCCGTAACATCATCTTGGATCGACAGCGGCAATATACACTACACAGGCCTTATCACTGGCCTAGCCCATGACCTATCCACGTGAGATTCAATGAACACAAGCAGCCTAGGTCTAACTTACGCCAGACCTATTTATGCATTAATTGAACCTAGGACTAATGATCCGGGAATGAGTTCCAGCACCAAATTGTGGCGGCTTAAGTACAGGCATACCTGTGGTGTTACTTGTCTGTCTCCGGCATTTTTGAGTTAATTAGTCTATAGCATAAGCTTGACTTCTGACTTCTTGCATGTAGACAAATGTGTTACAGTGTATACGTACCGCGTACCGCCACTTCTTACTATCTTCGGTATAGAACGTAAAATTATCACGTACGTACGTAATAATTTTTTTTTTACTATGTCTTCTCTAGGTCTTCGTATTAAAGCAGTGGTTCTTAACCTGGGTTCGACCGAACCCCAGGGGTTCGGTGAGCCAGTCTCAGGGGTTCGGCAGAAGTCCTGAAACATATTGATTTTTTTTTTTTTTTTGTATATCGCAAAATCAGGCCATACACTAAATCAATACGATTCTGTCGTCACAACGGAACTTACGTAAATATCCGTCAACAAAGGTAAGAAATACATTCCTAAATACTGTAATAATTGTGTAATTGTTTTACAAAACTGTACCGAACTGCTAAGTCATCTAAGAAGTATCTATAGCAGTGGGGAGCCAGTCCCAGCGGTTCGGCAGAAGTCCTCTGAATTTTTTGTAAATTTTGTGTTTTTCGTTTTCATCAAATTTCGCGAAATCGAGCCACACACTAATTCAATACGATTGTGTCGCCACAACGAAATGGACGTAAATTTCTAACGGTCCGTCAACAAAGGTAAGAAATACATTCCTAAATACTGTATTGTTGTAACAAAGTGTACGAAACTGCAGCTAAGTCTAAGTATTTTCTTTTCAGCCCACAGTATGTCGAGCAAAAAAAGAAAGTGGTCAGAGGATTATGTGCGTTACGGGTTCACGTGTTTGACGGAACGTGATGAAAGTCAGCGTCCTCAATGCATGATTTGCAATGTCAAGTTGAGCAACTCCAGGTGGCATACTCCTATTAGAGTCTATATCAATCCGCTCGATTGTTCTCCCTCAGGAAAAGTGCCAAAAAGCAGCAGGAGAACATCTTTTGCGACCTGTTATCAATCATAATCTAGTTTTTTGTGGCCTTCATGTTGAAGAGCATGAATAGAAGTACATGTGGTGAGAAAATTGGGTCAATTGAGGCAATTTTAGACCCCTCAAGGCCTCCCAGGAGCAGCGTAGGAAATTTGTTTACCACTGAGTGAAGAGGTTTGTTTACAAGTGACGGAATCTTCCGGCTCGGATAGCAAAAAATCTACATGGTCATGATACGGAAAATTGATGGTGCCATGAAAGGCCAACCTGTCAGCTATCCGGTGATGGGTAGCGTTTAGCTAGTGAAAACTTCTATCTAGACTTAGAGACCTCATTACTTTTGTGATTTAGTGTGTAAGTCAATGGGGCTTTTAATGGGCGTATGCTACCTCCAGCCTAGCACCATCAAAACTACGTGAACACTTCATAAAACTGCACGGCGAACAGCGGTACAGAGATGCAACGGTGGATGAATTCAAATTGAAGAGAGCCCGATTTGATGCAAGTGCTACCTTGCCTTCTCCTTCTCTCCTTCTCTCCTTCTCCTTCTCTACCATTCCAATGTTCGGTGGTTATCACGAGGGAAGGTAGTGAGCCGTGTTTTCGCCTTGCGTGTAGAATTACCCCTGTTTTGGAGAGAACACAAGCATCGCCATGCAACGCACTTTGACGAGTCGGAGTTCATCCTCGCCTTGGCATACTTGGCTGACATCTTCGGCGCACTCAATCATCTCAATTGCCAAATGCAGGGCGGTGGAGTGAATATCATTGAAGGATGAGTGTGTAAGTGGGATCGAAGACGAGAATGAAGTTGGAGGCACTGGTGTACCAGAGGAACTGAAGCAAGGGATTGCCACACACTTGGACGAGCTGGGAAAGTCATTTCATGGTTACTTCCCTGACAAAGATATCCATCAATATCCAACATGGGTGCGGCAGCCATTTACTTTCGATGTTGCAACAGCAGATATGAACGATCCATACCTCGATGACCTCATCGAACTTCAGCACAGCCAGACTCAACAACAACTCTTTGGTACAACAACACTCTCAACATTTTGGTGTCGACAAATGGAAGGGTATCCTCGCATTGCTAAAGCTGCCCTTCAGATCCTCACACCATTCGTTACGTCATACCTCTGTGAGCGAGGGTTTTCAAGATTGGTGGAGATTAAAACCAAGAAAAGGAGCAGGCTTGATTGCGAAAATGATATGAGAGTGACCCTTGCCAAAACGAAGCCACGCATTTCCCAGGTTGCCACCCGACAACAAGAACAAAAGACACATTAAGATGCAATTTGTAGTGTTTGTTCATATTAGGTACTGTGTACGGCAGAAAATAATCTCATTTAGGTATGCTATATAGCACCAAATCGCATCTAAGGGCACTTGAAAATGCCAACAAATTCAAAAGGGGAGGGGGGCACCCCCTCCCCCAGGACGGCGATCAGGGGTTCGGTGAGCGGTCGGTGGGTTTCGTTAGGGTTCGACTGCCTTGGAAAGGTTAAGAACCACTGTATTATAGCAACCAAACCACTTGAAATTATCGCTATTAACCAAGCTATTATTTCTTAAATTTGCAATGTTTGGCAATAACCTGGACATTGCTGTTAATTAAACCCTGTAGTATAACAAAGAAAAGTAATCATCTCACCATTTGAAAGTTTGACTAGAGTCAACGTTACATAGACTGTATGATAGTGTATGGCTATCTTGCACGGTTATTTTGCGAATAAGTTTTTTCCCAGCCCTGATTGAGGTTAGGTACAGTGTTTATAAAACTCCATTGAATGCAAACATTCTGGCATCTTCCAGTACTCTATGCTGTTACAACAGTTCGTGATACTACATACAGGGTAAAATGGAGTTACGAACTGACACGTAAGTCAAAAAAGGGAATGAGACAGAGTCAGTAGATGCATCATGCTGCTGTTGCAGTTGGACATGTGAATGATGAACTCTAAAAAGTGTGAATATTTACTTTTCAGCAGTATTTGTAACCTTCATTTTCATAAAATTATTAAACCAGGCGAACCAGTAGAAAGTAGATGTAAATTTTAAAGAAAAGCAATTATTACCTGCAACTATGCAGGAATGACATCACACCTGTAGCCTTCAAATTCACTTAAACTATGAAAGGTGAATGAAAATTTAACAAGAATGCTTTGTATTATTGATCAATCCAACTATATAACGAGATATTTTTTATAGATTTAAGCTGTGTTTATCATTTGACAAACACACTAAACCTTGGTCTTTAATTTCTATTTCAAAGCCTGAGAAGTGGGTATTGTTCCATTCCAATAATCATCAAAGTAACCCAAAATAGGATGGACATGGACCTTTCACTTGTTCATTTTAAGTTTTGGGGATCTCAAGATGCATTGAAATCATTATTTGACTTAGGGCTACAAGAAATGCTGGACTACAGCTCAGAGGATGAAAGCTCTGAACCGCTCCACGATGAAGAGGTATGTCCTTGCACATCAAGGGGCATAAAATAGTTATACAGAATATATTTTCTTTTCGTTTATCATTTTTACTAGTATCTTTAAGCCATCATTGCATTGACCAGTGAAACATTGGTGGCAATATTCACTCATTAGAAGTTTTCATACAGTTCGGCTGACGAAGAAACCTTGCTTCATGTTAGATGTAGCCACTCTCTCTGAAAGCTTAATGTTGCCGAGTAACAGAGTTGGTGCAAAAGTATGACTGTTAAAAATGTATATCTACAGTACTCTACAAATTTACAGCAAAATCCTCATGATTGATGGGCTGTGGTTAATTTGTTCAATGTAACACTAAACTCCTCTCAACCTTTGCCTCATGGTGAAATGTTCATTACAATATTTGGGAGGGGGAAGGGATAGCATTTTATTTCTTTACATCTCTGTCTTTTGACTGAAGCTATCATATTGTAAGGGAACATCATTAGCTTTGATATTTCTTCCTCTCTCCTTCCTCCTCCTTCCACTGAATTATTCTTGTAAATTATGTTTTTATGAAGACAACCACTGACGAACCTGGGTCATCTGCTAATCAGGTACCTCCCACACCACACCAGCAGAAAAGGCCACTAAAGAAAAAGATGAAACCAACACCGCAGAAACCAAAAAAAGAGTAAATTATTCAATGCAAAATAGTGATACTACGGTTTGTTTCAGAAATGCTGAACTCTGCTTCTTATACAAAATATGGGATCAGAATTTATGATAAAGGACACTTTTGCTTCTACTGTGGAGAAAGTATCATAAAAATGGCAACACACCTAACCGAAAAACATGCAGATGAATCAGATGTCATCCAAGCGCTCTCACACCCAACCAATAGCCAAGAGAGGTCCATTGCATGGGAAGTGCTACGCCATAAAAGTAACTTCTACCATAATACTGAAGTACTAAAAACAGGTAAAGGGTCATTGGTTGTAGTGAGGCGACCCTCCCAAGGAAATAAAGTAAAAGAAGAGGATTATGGAGTGTGTGCAGACTGCCTGGGATTTTTTTTTAGAGGACGACCTGTGGCGTCACAGGGGTATCTGCCGAGTCAAAGCCAATGGTGAAGCAGACAAGCGAAATAATATAGAAAAGCCTTCCCATGTTCGGGTTAGTAGGCTGATATTGCTGCCATTCCTGAGCAAAGCGGGGGATGCCCTCCAAAGGAACGTCCTGTATAAAATGGCAAAGGATAATGTGAGTATAATAACCAAACAGATGAGGTCATACTCTCACTCGGACAGTCGCTTTATAACAAACTGGGAAAGAGACAGGCCACTTATATATCTCAGAGAATGAGACAGCTATCAAGGTTGGTCCAACAAGTGAGGATAGTTAAGAAGAAAGAAAACTGCCAGTTGAAAGACTTCATCAACCCTGAAAAATTTGACATCATCATATTGGCAGTCAAACAAGCGGAAACCACAAGGTGGGAGTGCCATCAATGGCCCTTAAAAATGTGCTGCCATTGTGAAAGGCATCGGCCTCAGATCACGATGTCAGGAGACCAGGAAAAATGCCAAGGGGTTTCTGGAGCTCATGGACGACAACTGGGCGGAGGAGATTTCAATTCACGCACCGACATCACTAAGGCAAAGAAAATTTAACAGGCCCGAAATACTTCCTGTCACCGAGGACCTCCTCAAACTCAAAGATTTTCTAATTAAAGAAGAATCCAACAAGCCAAACAAGGACATGGCTGGCAAGAACCACCTTGTGTCGCCTAATCATATTCAAGAAGAGAAGGGGCGGTGAAGCTGGTAACATAGAGTTGGACATCCTCGCCAGCCTGACACCAATTGAAAGAAAACTCGGTGAAAGGTCAGAACATACCTGTAACCTGAACTCAACTGTCAAAAACTGGCTCTTTCTGCGATTCTTCAGTTACAGTACAACTACATCCTTGTTTCCACAGGGAAGTTTTACAAAGCAAGATAATTGGTTCCATAAAGATCAGGTGTACTCCTACATTTCTACACCAAGCAGCCTTGTCAGTTCTACCATTCATTTTTGTTTTAATTATATTTCATGGTTGAACATTATATTTCCAAGGTTGCTTGGAATGTTTGAAAAAAAAGGCAAATGAAATTTCCGCATTTTATTTTCCAACAGATTTTTACAGAAAAGCTCCATTACAGTGCAGTACATCAAACCACATTAAAGACCAACCTAAGATAGGAAGAGAGGAACCAGCCATAATAGTTTCTTTAGTGTAACAAACTTGAGAGGCTCTATTGTACTATAATTGAAAATGAAATGGATGTATAATAAGAACATTTTTCCAGACTTCACCTTTTTGAGATCAGAGGCAAGAGAGGCAGGAAGGTTCCGGTTCTGCTAACTGAGGAAATGAAGACCGCCATGACCCTTCTTGCTGACAAGAGAAAGGAGGTGGGAATTCCTTCTTTAAAATCCTACTTGTTTGCTTGTGCTGGTAGACAGAGTTTACAGGCAATCAGAGGGTCGGATGCTCTCAAGAATATTGTCCAGAAGTGTTTTGTGAAGCAGCCTGAGTCAATTACATCGACTACGCTGAGAAAGTATGCTGGTACGGTTACCAAAGTAGCAAATCTGAACTCTCATTAAGTGGACTGGCTTGCTCGGCATTTAGGTCACGATATAACAATCCACAGGGATTACTACAGACTTCAGGATAGTTCAATCGAATTAGCTAAAGTGAGCAGGCTCCTGTATGCACGCCAAACAAAGGAATTTGTAGGACGAAGTCTTCAGGAGATTCACATTAATGCTAAGCCCAAACAATTCCTCCAGGGATGGTACTTTCTTATTCACATAATTTTATTGCTGAAATTCAATTTTAAACAGCCATATCAGAACCCCTGAAGTCTTTTGTTTTGCTAAAAATTTACACCAAGACCATGTCATGAACCCTATAGTTGCATTGCACTTCACCTATGATATACTCTATTTTATGTGCACAAAAAGGTTTTCATATCCAAAAACGAAAGATATTATTGAACCAAATACAAAATGCTGTTGTTATGGGCCGTGCAGAGCCGTATAAGTATACGGCTCTGGGGTTGTGAACAAGACAACATCTTGTTCTGTCCTCAAGATAAAAATAATTTTGTTGGATGTCTATCCCATCGTCTAATTGTAGGGGATCTTTCCCCTGCCCCCACCCCCCCTGTTTTGGGTATAAATGAATTATATTTCAAATTTTCAGTGACACGAAACTCTAAATAAATTTCTAAGCAACTTTCTACTGTAACTCATTCAAGAAGGTCTATAGAAGAATGGAAGTATTGACCGCCATCATCGGCCTACCTGTTATTCCTTAAACTAATGTTAGATATTAGGCCACTAGTATTATGGTAAGTGTTACGCTACGCAGTACGTGTAACCGTTGTTAGGCTGGCGTTTCGCAATACACAAGTGCAATGACAGTGAGTAGTCTAGGCTTCTACTGGGTACTGCAGTGCATTCTAAACTCTATGTATTTCCAAACAAATGCTGGGACTAAATCTCAATAGCTTATTTGAAGTCTACATTCATTTGGTAAAGATTTCCTGTAATTTCCTATGTGATATTAAGCAAGGCTAGACCTTCAAACTTACAGTTACAGTAGGCTGAACGAATTATGTTGGCAAGTCACCGGTATTATATACTTTACTACTACTGGTAAGACTAAATCAAAAATGACCGAAAGACAAACTTAGTGTAACAAAGTACTGATTCTTCTCTGGCCTAGGTCTGAACAGGCTTGTTAAGTTAGCAAGCAAAATAACTAAAAACGATTAGGTCTATAAATAAGTTGGCTCATTGCATTTCTGTTTCTAAAATTTTACATTTTAAGATCATATAAACAAAGAAAGATTTAGCCTATGTTTTATTATCTCTGTAGTCTGGGCATATGATTCTGGTTGCAATGATGATGACAGTCTGGTTGAAATGTTAAGCTTTATACAGTCTGCTTCAAACTTTGGGATTATTGTGGAAGCAAATCTCACATCTTCAAATGATGAATACTTCTGCTTTGCTGTTTCCTTTTTCCAGGAAGAATTGAAAAGCCAAATATCCAGGTCAAGGATGATATTTCCTGTGATGTACGACACCAGTGTGGAGGCAACAACAGAAGAGGGAGAGGCTTAAAGACATGTTTTAAGATGATATATTTGTACCCTTCACAGGACAAAAGAGTTTATCAGAGAGTCCAAAAAGCACTGATCTAGCAATACAAGAGAGTTTCTTAAGTTTTAAGATCACACTGTTACTGTAAATCATGATAAGTCAATTGTAAAGTGTTCATTCACTTTGTTTCTTGCAGCACAATTCATGGAATGTCTGAAAGAAAGCTGCAATTTACTGAGGAAGCTGCAAGGTTCAGCAAATACATATCCGAGAAGCTGACATCAATCGTAAAACAAAGGCCTTAAAACATTAGTAACATATTATTTGTTTTCAATGTTTATTGCTTACCATTAAACAGTCTTTAGTTTTATTCAAAATTTCAGAGGAATTTGTCCAGACAGTTCTTTTTTCATGGTAACTTTTGGGTAATTTTTATATTGTTTTAACAGATAAAAGTTCCTTAATTTCTTACTTGCCACACCAATACATGAAATCATTGTTTTAATGAACATATTTAGTTGCTATTTCATAATATATCTATTTTTTTAATGCATAATATGAAAGTGTTTACTTCAGAAGTTTGCTTTCTTGTTAAACTGCAAATTTATGTTTTCTTTTTCATTGCCCTCAACTTTGCATTATTGAGCAGTACTATACTTTTGCCATTCATGTTTGATCCATTAACTTGTCTTAACTTTGTTGGAATAAAATGATATCTTCAGATTTTTGTTTACAGTGATTTTTACTCCATCTGTTGAAAGTTTACCATCGCCTTTACTTGCTTGTTAAGTGTTGGACCCACTGTACATCATGTGCAACTGTCAAGGGTAATCTTAAACCTGTTGAAACTCATCGCCACCTGTTTTCACCACATAAACTTGTTGAAAATAATTGAACCTGTGGAAAATCCTAGTTAGTAGTTAAAACCATTATAACCAGTTGAAACCTTTAATACATGTTCTTACCTGTCCAAACCTTTTTAATACCAGCTAAGACCCGTTGACAACAGTTGGAACCAGTTAAATCCTGTTACCCCTGTTGAAAACAGTTGAAACCTGTTCATACAGTATGTTAGAAAAGCTGTCGCGCCTGTTGAAAACTGTTTATACCAGTTAAAAGCTGTTATGCCTGTTGAAAACAGTTGAAACCTGTTGTGCTTTCTACGTGCAAAGAAAATGGACACGTACCAAAGGTCAACAAAACCAAAAACAATCCCAGTCTGTTAAACAACCACCAAAACCCAACCGAAAACCCACAAACAGAAACCTCTCACTAACCCATAAACGTATACAATGCAGCGTTCAACGTAACGTGAAAAGGACACGGACCAAAAAACCAACAGAACCAAAACAACAAAGCTCTACAAACCAGCCCCAAAAAGCCAACTCCAAACCACAAACAGAACCCCCCAACCCATATTATGTAAC
>KN882546.1:338654-364256 GCA_000934455.1 Apostichopus parvimensis
AGCCAATCAGAAGCGAGGAAATAATTTCAGTGTCAGTTCAGTTTGGGAAAAAAATATTCGCGGCCGGGACGGGGACCGCTTCAACCACGCCCGTAGCCGCTCTCGCGGCGTATGAGCGGTCTGGGCATAAACGATATCCCCTTTACACTCGGACAGGGTATGCCCAACCTGTAAACAACGGCTGCACCGCTTGTTCGGGCAAAACCTGGCCTCATGCCCTTCTAGCCCACACCTCCAACAAGTGCGAGGCTGGCCCGGGTATGCAATGTGGGTAGAAGTGATATCGGACTGAGTTGGACTCTAACTCGTCTAGTCCCGGTCTTGAACACCCTTACATTCAAGGAATTCCCGCTCCTCGTAGCCGGTCACTTTCCCAAAACGCCCCAGTGTCCGCACAACAACCTGTTCAGACATGTCCAGAGGGAGGTGGAGGACTGTCACCCACACCGAACTGTCATACGGTGTGACCTTCAGTCCCCCAACTCCCTCCAACACATGGACGCCTCGGACGCGGGCAGCCTCCGAGGTGAATCTAACATCAAAACAATTCATACCCCGGAGAGGTTTACGCTGAAGCTCTCCAGGGACCTTTAAACCAACAGAACGCAAAACTGAAAAAAAATTGTCCGGGGACGACCTTAGCCTCCCCCGAAAAACTCAACAATACGATTTTGCTGTCACGGCGAAACGCCATGACAGCTAGGGGTGTGGCAAAGCCACGCACCTATACAAAAACCAAAACGAAACAAACCAAAAACACACAAACTACACTAAACAAACTACAAACTATTGAAAGGCCAACGTAAAAAACACAAAGTGTGTGGGCAACGAAAAGTGGAGAGCAGCCGATAACACGTCCGCACTCCACGAAAGCCAACTACCAGTGGGTGGTTGGTGGTTTCTGTGGTGATTCTGCAGGTCGGTGGGCGTGTGTGCTTTTTACGTGACCCGCCGCCATGCGGAATACAAAACGTCACGGCCAAACGGCACTACCGAACCATCCCATTCTGATAAACGAAACTTGGCTCGCTTGACTTGAGTTTCGTTTGTCAGAAATGGGATGGTTCGGTAGTACCGTTTGGCCGTGACGTTTTGTATCCCGCATGGCGGGTGACGTAAAAAGCACAAGTTGCAAACGCCGGAAAGGGTAAAATCATTCTCAATTTTTTACTTGAAAAAGTCAATGGCAGAATGGTTTATACAGGTTCTAGAGAACATTGTTTGATGGATCCCAAAAATATAGGACTTTTTCGTGTCTTGGCCACTTTACATAACATAGTGCTATTGCCAGCATATGAAATATACAGCGCAATGGTGCAATCTAAAGTAATGATATACTATTTCCCTATATCGCTTTCATTTTCTGGTCATATCTAAACTCGCTCCTTTTAGAAAGCCACTGCTGGTCGTCCTTGTGGTTTTTTGGAATCTTTGAGTGGGTGGTTGGGCGTATTGACTTTTTTGGCTCGCTTGAGTTTCGTTCGTGAGAATGGGATGGTTGGGGAGTGCCGTTTGGCCGTGACGTTTTGGATCCATCGAGTTTAACAAATCTGGAGAAACTATCACACAGTAAATACGCGACCATGCATGGAGGGCCATGTCATGTGTTCCAGGGTGGTACTAATATATTACTCTCCCCATTGCGCATGATGATGATGACTAGTACGTAAATGTGTATGAGTGCTTAGAGCAGCAGACAACACCCGTTACATAGCCTAACGTGATAGCTTTATTCCCGTCGAGCAGCATTAGGCTCTGTTCCATGGAGAATTCCGTGGTTGCACTTGTAACGAAGCTCGGATCAGCCCGATTTAACTGAATCGAGGGCGCCCGACACCTTTCTTTATTCACTAGCGTGACATGTGATGCTCATGTGGACGCTCATGCAACTTGCGCGTCTCTGATAATCTGCCTCGTGCTGAATAGATCGCCAGAACACGGCAAGACTCAACAAGTGCGGACACCGATAAAACGAGGCCCTAACCGTTAATTGGTTGACAAAAAGAAAGTTTGGTGGATGTTTGTCATCACTTATGGGTGAGATTTTTGTATGTTTGTCTCTCTAAATACTTAGGCACTTTTTCTGCGGGTTGGTAATGAAGAAGAAAACCCGATTCCGTTGTAATAAGTGTGATGATATTTATCTAAACCTTGACGTCACCCACCTAGCGGTGTGGACAAGAAATATAGGGCAAGGATACCGTTTTCCCTGTTAGCTCACCACCTGAAGAGATTAGACCCTTGTTCGATGTAAATAATTGTAGGATTCTCTGCACGAAGAAATATAGGGCTGCTCCGGGCCCACAAAATCTTTCATCTAGTTTTAAAATAGGCCTTAGAGCACCAGCACTTTTAGGAATCGTAAGAAGCAACCGGTGATGTAAGTGTGCACGCGACTGTCAGTTTCGATCTGGCAGTTGCCTATACACAACTTACTGAGTGTACGTGCGTCCATCGTACAGGGAATCTCACTTAAAGTGCGTGCGTGCGTCACGTCGAGAGGGTGCGTGCGTCCATCGTACAGGGAATCTCACTGAGGTTGCGTGCGTGCGTCACGTCGAGAGGAAGTTGTACTTACTGAGGGTGCGTGCCTCCATCGTACAGGGAATCTCACTGAGGGCGCGTGCGTGCGTCAATTCGAGGGGAAGTTGTACTTACAAAGGGTGGGTGCGCCCATCGTACAGAGGATATCACTGAGGGTGCGCGCGTGCGTCACGTCGAGAGGAAGTTATTCTTACTGGGGGAGGGTGCGTGCGTCACGTCGATCGAGAGAGAGTTGTACCGATCTGTAGATACTTTAATCTTTAGAATATACTGTGTCGATTGTAATTCTTTGTGTTAGAGTCTCGTTTTGCTTACGTTGTCCCCTTCTTCCTTGAATCATATTTCACCGCCCATCCTACTAAGAACTAGGGTGTGTCAGAATTGATGTCTCACTGAAGTGGTGGCGCTATTGCTTTTCACAGCCACATGAAGTAGGGCTAGATGGCTGCGCCCATGGATAAGCTGTATCTCAGTCTTTAGTGCATCAAAAAAGGTGGAATTTTCGCTATTTTATCAACATTTTTGTGGTGCTAGTAAAAATAACTATACCGGAAGTAGCTGAGGAACTGACGGACCTTTAAAAATGGCGCCTGGAGGAGGAAAAGAATCGTCAAAAGATGAAAGAAAACTCGCAGTAAGAATGAAGCGTGATGGTAAGAGTACTGTAGAAATAGCTAGGCTACTTGAGCGTAGTACAAGGTGGGTCGATAGGTGGTGGGCGAAGGAACAACACGCTGGGCCGAAGTCCTATCAGAACAAACCCGGCCGAGGGAGGAAATCGAAGCTGACTGTTTCGGATAAACAAAAAATCCAAGCTCTTATGCGGAATAAAGTGGGCAGGAGTCACAGGAAAGTGGCTAAGGCTTCTCAATCAAAGTGACCAGTACAGGGCAAGGAATTTCACTGTCAGCCCGAGCACTGTTGTCAGGTATGTGAGGACTACTGATTGGGGGAAGCACAGCTTCAAGATAAAGAAACGACCACTCCTCACACAAGAGCAGCAGCACCGGAGGAAGATTGCATGCCGTCAGTGGATACGGAACAAATTTATGGATGGGACACTGGCATCACAAAGGATAATGTGGACAGATGAATCATGGATTGAGCTCTTCCCTGAGCCGAATCGCCAAAACGCGAGGGTTCGAACTGAACACAGTGAGGATGTGCCAGTGAAGCGGACAGTCAAGCATGCTCCCAAGATATTGGTTGCAGGGGGGATGACGGCACATGGCCTATCAGAGCTGCACATTATTCCAGCTAACCAAACCATCAACGGAGAGTATTACAGGAAGGAAATCCTGGAAAAGGTTTACAAACCAGCCTTACAGGACCCAACTGTTTGCCCAAACCCAGATGAAGTCATCTTCATGCAGGACGGTGCACCACCCCACACTGCGGGCTTAACCCAAGCATGGTGCCGAAACAACATCCCAAAGTTCTGGCCAAAGGAAGAGTGGCCAGGCAACTCACCAGACTTGAACCCTATTGAGAAACTTTGGGCAATCTTGAAAGAAGCCGTGTATGAAACTCCATACTGCACCACAAGGGCCCAACTTGAGGACCGTGTGAAAAGGTGTTGGCGGTCCATCAGGCCATCAACATTGAGGGCGCTTGTCAACAACAACTGGGTAGAGCAAGTCCGAAAGGTCTTCGTAAAGGATGGCAACAACAATTTTTGAAGGACAGACGACACATAATAACTTCCATTTCTGTATGTGGTACCATCAAATGAGGTAGGTGAGACATCAATTCTGGCACACCCTATACGTGAGACATAGCGTGTTACACACTGAAGTAAACATCTCCCCACAGCAACAAACGCTCACCCTTCACAAACGTGGAACTACTGATCTGGTTCACACGCAGTGCTTGATGAATACACATCGAGTTATGTACGCGAACAGCAGACGACACTCTCAACTTAATTATTCACTAAAAATGGCGTTGAGATGTTGCGCAGTCGGTTGGTGTGACAGTAAAAGAGATTGGAGAAAGGCTAAATATGAGGAAATCATAGGATTGGTGTTTCATCGGTGGGAATTTATTCTACATTCACTTATAGCAAGAAGTAATAACGTTAGGCCATATGAGACAAAGCTTGCCCCTGGAGCTGTATTAATAAGTAACATCTATTATGTAGAAGGCCTACCTTCATTCAAGAGAATAAGGTTGATTAAAGCTCTACTTTAGTGTGGCCTTCATCAGAAGTGTCAATTGGAATGGACAAGGTAGTGGTGGTGGCGACGGGGAAGTAAAGGATGGATGAAGGCCTAGGCATGACAGTTGAAATTAAAAATAGTGTATAGGCCCCCAGATCAAAACAAACAAGTCAGTCAAATGTATCGAGGCTTATTAAAGGCAATGGCCAGTGTTACATTATGTCATGCATCTTTAACCTTAAGACTGAATTTTCATTTCTGATTTTCCTTACCAGCTTCCCTTTTCATGACTCTCTGAGGACACAAACTTGGCTGGAGAATCTTGGGTTACAGTCAAGAACGAAAAGTGCATTTGTGTGCAATAAACATTTTCCCCAAGATTGTTACCACAAAAGTTTTGGGAGAAGAGTCATGAGAGGTGATACTGTACCTTCGAAATGTCACCAGGTACCTTTTCCTATTTTATGTGTAATTTTTCTCACTGTCCATATGATCCAACACATCTACTCATACATGCAGGTGTAATATATGAACCACAAATTATTATCAATTAAAACTACATAGTATTTTTTTTTAATTAAATGCAATATTGAATGGACTAAGTCAGGTTGAATGCAAGATAGAAACATTACATAATCTTGACATGAATACAGTTGTGCATTGTACATTTGGAATACTTATCAAACAGCAAGTTGGCTATAGCAGGTACAATTAATTTAATGTATATCTCTGTAACCTTTCATTTCTCCAGAAAACCACTTCGCTACTAAGAGAGTTAAATGACAACAGAGTGAATGACCGGTGCGCACACAAAAGGAAGCAGGAAACGATGTGACCACAAAGTGCAAAGAGGCAAATGAATGAAATGTAACAGACCATCTACCGTGATCATGATTACTGTAAAACAAGGGATTGTGACACTGAAATTGATCTATTACAGCAAACAATCACTTCCCTTCAGATGAAAATCAATTCTCTTCGCCAAAAAGAAAAGAGGAGCAAAAATATAATCAGAAAGATGAAAGATATTACAAAAGAGCTCAGAAAAGCCAATTTGTTAAAAGAAAAAATATCCTTCATTGAAAGCAACTTTAGCAATTTATCTATTGATTTATTGACAAGGGAAAGTGAATCCAAAATTGAGTTTACAGAGGAAGTTAAACAATTTGCGTTATATTTATATTTTTGCTCACCTACAGCATATTCATTTGTAAGAGGTTACTTGAATCTGCCTCATATTTCCTCTTTACGAAGATGGCTTTCAAAAGTTGACTGCAGCCCAGGTTTTACAAAAGAATCTTTGAACGCACTGTGCTTTTTACGTGCTAAGAAAAACGGACACGGACCAAAGGTCAAGAAAACCAAAAACAATCCCAGTCTGTAAAACAACAACTGAAACCCATCAATCTCTCACTAACGCAGCGTGTAACGTTACGCGAAAAGGACACGGACCCAAATGCCAACAGAAGCAAAACAAATAAATTACTACAAACCGGCCCCAAAAAGCCAACCCCAAACCACAAAGAGAAAAAATAAAACCAACCTATATTATGTAACGACCACACAACCCCCGCACCTACCAACTAACTCACTCCAAATTTCATCCGGGGAACGCCGTCCCGATAGTAGACGACAGGCTTTGCACTTGATGTCACTTTGCACGAGGGGGACAACATCCTCTGCCATCCGGACGTCCTCATCGAAAACTAGGCGGCATCTGCTGTTCCAGATGTGTCTCCTGATGACAGCGGCAAACAACAACAGCAGATCCCTAACCCAGGTTGGGCACACAGGGGGCCAAAAAACCATACAAAACAAAATCACTACTAATGGCCCACTGTGTGCAACCAATAACGAAGGCGTGAAACCAATCCCACACCAACCGGACACTCCAGCAAAAGGTGTTGCATAGTCTCGATGGCTTTACAGCCCACACGGGGACAAATCCCATCACCTAATCGCCACCCGACTAGGCGAAAATGGTTAGTGATGAGGACCCCATGTGCAATCCTCCACGCCAAGTCCCGGAGACGGCTATCTAGTGACTTACAACACACAGACCGCCACACATCTGGAGAGATGGCGGTCCGGCAAGCCGACGGGGACACAGGCGCGAGCATTGAACAAAACCATGGTGGGTATAACAGGGGAACATGTGGCCCACCCTGTTCTATGATTCTACGAAGAGAGTCACCAATCTGAGTATAGACCCCAGAAGGGCGTGTCGCCTTTGGCCGGTTATTGGAAAAGGATTGGGCCAGTGGTGGCGAAAAAGAAACCCACCCCAGTACCTAACAAAAAAAGCAAAGGGAAACGAAGGATTTTCAAAAGCAACAAAAACACCTTTCAAGAGGAGAAAGCGCAGTTTAGATGGTAGGTGGACCAAACCAAGCCCGCCGCCGCTCAAAGGGGTCTTATACAGAACGGTCCTTTTGACAAGGTTTGGTTTGCGCTTTCCCCAAATGAAATCAAAAATGATCCTCTCCAGTCGCACCAAGGCATGATCCGGTGCGGCGATCACCGTACCAGGATACCAAAGGAGAGGAACAATAAACCTATTGACAACTGTAACCTTCCCAGAGAGGGAAAGCCACCTGTGACTGAATGTGTCGAGCCTTGCCTCCGCCTGATCAGCCTTCTCGGCCTAAGTGGTGGCCTCCGGGGCACCATAGCCTAGCCAGATGCCATTTACCTTGATCATGACATCTGACGCCAACCTCCCAATCGCAGCCCTTTGGTCTTGGACTTGTTCAGTCTGGTACCAGTAGCCTCTTGGAAGGTGGTCAAAACCTTCGATAAAGGCTTGAAGGAGGCAAAGTCCGACACAATACAAGTGACGTCATCGGCATACTGCACGCATTTAACTCTAGCCCCACCCGGTACGTTGAAGGGTCGAAATCCCAAGCATCTGTCCAGCGAGGTACTGAGCGTTTCGCTGAAGAGAACATATAACAACGGGGAGATGGGATAACCCTGATGGACTCCCCTTCGAACCGGGAAGGGACCAGAAGTTGACAATGCTCGTGACGTCCTTGTATAGTAACGAGACCCAACGAATATACACGGAGTTCAATCCGAAGGACTCTAAGGTTCTGAACAAGAAGTCGTGATCTAGCATGTCAAAGGCCTTTTCCTGGTCCAAATCACGAACTTTAACAAATTCGATCAAGTCTCTCATCAACCAGAGGTGATGTTGAATACACTTGCCTCGCACAGCACAAGTCTGGAGAGGACCTAGAATATCCGGCATCACATCCGATAAGCGATTTCCTAATGCTTTGGCCAGGATTTTGTAGTCCACATTTAACAGCGTTATTGGACGCCTATTTTTAGGATGCAAAGGGTCTCCCGACTATGGGAGGAGAACAAGATTTTCAACCCGCTGTGTTTGGCTCATGTAATTCAACTGGAAAGCGGTAGCGAACACATCTCTTAAGTCCCCACCGAGGACCTCCCAGAAGGTCCTATAGAACCGGGGGACTTTCCCTTCTTCATCGCTGCTACCGCTGTCCAGAGCTCACCAACAGAGAGATTCGAGCCCAAGCTATCGTTTTTACTCTCAGGGGGGGGGGGGCCTTGTCTATACCAGACAACAAGTCCTCCTGGAGATCCTCGCTAACAGCAGCCCTGGAGTACAGGTTCGAAAAGAACGACCTAAATACCCCTATGACTGCCTGCGGGCTCTCCACGACGACCCCAACAGGATGACACACTGCCCCTATTCTGCGGTCAACCACAGAATTGGTGTCGTCCCGGTAAAAACGAATAGTGGGCTTCTCGTCCGCCTCAACAAACTGGATTCTGGCAGTTTCTCATCGAGAAACACTCCAAGTGCATGCATATCAGACGAAGAACCATCCCTTGCTCTATTGCACAAGGAATGGAACTTGAATCTCCGTTGGTGAGCTCTCTCAACACAATACCTGATGGCGAACTGCTTGATGAGGGACTTGACCTCGTCCCACCAGAATAACGCATTGGGAAAAGCAGGCTTGAGGGTCTGCCATCCTCTGTACTTCTCGACAAATTGCTCCTTGAAGTTTTGCTGTTTAACAATTTCCGTGTTCAGCCGCCAAAGTCCCTTCTCCACATGAAAGGACTCAGGCAGCTGCAAGCGCAAAACAACTGCGTCATGATCAGATAAAGGACATGAAATAATCGAGCACCGAGATCGAGGAAACTTGCGCGGGGCATAAAACCTGTCGAGTCTGGATGAAACTGATCCATCTGGTTTATGCCACGTACAAGCAACCACCTGAGGATTTGGGACCTCCAAACATCCACAAGATCTCGGTGCTTGACAAACAAGCCTAGCTCAATCATGCCAGTGGGGGACTCTTTCCTGGAACGTCTATCTAAAGCAGAGTGAGGGACGCAGTTGAAGACCCCCCCCCCACCCCAAGGATACAATTTGCCCTGCCCGGTACAAAGGATGGCAAGACCGTGAAAAAATCTTTCCTACTGGCCGGTTGGGGACATACACATTACACACCACCAACTCACCCCGCGTGAGCCTGAAGTGTATGCACACCACCCGACCATCATGGTCTTCTCCACTTTTCCCACACAATGACAAAGTTTTGGGGACACCAAAATTACAGTTCCGCAAGATGCCCCTGATCCAAAGGAGGCATAAAGGTCTCCTCCCCACTCCAAGGACCAAAGATGAACATCACTCTCACAAGATATGTGGGTCTCCTGCAAAAGGACGATATCCATTTGGAGCAACTTGCAGAACTGTAAAATCCGCCGCCTATTGGGGGTACCCCTCATCCCATTCACATTAAGGGTAACGAGGGATGAGGTGTCTGGTGTCATAATTTGCGATGTTTTGATAATACGGGTCTTTTCAGGCCCGTTGCGGTGTTCCCCCTTTTCCTCCGAGCGAGCAGAGTTCTTATCTCCTCGTCAACTATGGTCGAGTGGACCCCCCTGTCAGGAACAGGAGGTCCACTAGCGACCGTGTCCGGTATAGCGGAAGCGACTGCGGGCAGGGTGGAAGGGCCACTCGAGTCAATGAGATCAGTGGCCTGTTTCGTCTCGTCAAACCAATCTGAGGACTCCTTAGCCACAACTTTTAAGGCTGTAGTGCAGTCCTCCATTGGCGAGTCAGAATCTGGACCACTTAATGTCTCTTGGGCCGGTTGACTCGGGGCCCGACTAATATCACCGATAGCGGGCGTAGCTACCGGTGAACCAGTACAAGCGGCATCCTGCTCCGCATGCCACTCCGCTAGTACCATCTCTGCCGTTTTGTCCTGCTCTGCCTCAGTGGGCAGGCTGGCGGTCTCGGCAAGTTCGATCAAGGACGAGGTGGGACACGAAGCTTCCACTGGGGCGCTAGTGTCGGACACTGGGGCGATAAGAGTTACGGTGTTAAGGTGTTACGGTGTGAAAGGCCGGGACGGAGACCGCTTCATTCACGCCCGTAGCCACTCTCGCGGCGTATGAGCGGTCTGGGCATAAACGAGCGAGATGGCCCGTTTTCCCACACGAGTTACATACGATATCCCCTTTACACTCGGCCAGGGTATTGCCCAACCTGTAAACAGCGGCTACACCGCTTGTTCGGGCACAACCTGGCCTCATGCCCTTCCAGCCCACACCTCCAACAAGTGCGAGGCTGGCCCGGGTATGCAATTTGGCCCTGTGCCCATTAGCCCACAAGGTAGAGGGGATATCGGACTTGAGTTGGACTCTAACTCGTCTGGTCCGGGTCTTTACACCCTTACATTCAAGGAATTCCGGCTCCTCGTAGCCGGTTACTTTCCCAAAACGCCCCAGTGTCCGCACAATAATCTGTTCAGACATGTCCAGAGGAAGATGGAGGACGTCAACCTCTCCAGGGACCTTTAAACCAACAGAACGCAAAAGTGAAAAAAACTTGTCCGGGACGACCTTAGCCTCCTCCGAAAAACTCAACAATACCATTTTGCTGTCACGGCGAGCCGCCATGACAGCTAGGGGTGTGGCAAAGCCACGCACCTATACAAAAACCAAAACGAAAGAAACCCAAAACACACAAACTACACTAATCAAACTGCAAACTAATGAAAGGTCAACGTAAAAACACCAAAAAATGTGGTGAACGAAAAGTGGAGAGCAGCCGAAAACACGTCCGCACTCCACGAAAGCAAACTACAAACTGCAATTTACTTGCCCGATACCAGACTAGGCAGTAGGCAATATCTGCATGTGTGTACAGTTAAGTCAGGTCTACCGAGAACACTTTCTCTTAACTTCTGCAGAGTTAACATGATCTAAGACACCGTCCAGTTCAACAATCCTTTTCGACAAAAAATCGTTCTTGAAATACAATTCAGACATCGACATTTCCCGCTGCAAGCCCAATGTATCTGTACTTGTTCTGTGCCAGCATGTCTAACGTTAGCATATTAGCACTATTTTGTAGGCCTGAAGTACCGGTACCTTCTTACGCCGTTAGTTCCCATGTCCGATCCGTCTTGGTGCAAATCTTTCACGAAGTCACTAACACTATTCTCGAACTGCTAGAGAAATATCAGTTTGGTACCACCCTGGAACATAGCACATGACCCTCCATGCATGGTAAGCGCGCGCCCAATTGACATGAATCCTCCAGATTTATTAAACTCGATGTTTGGATCCCGCATGGCGGGTCACGTAAAAAATCACATTTCCTACTGAGATATCCAAGTTCCAAACAGAAATTGGCATTGGCGAAACATGTTGTAAAAACCTACCCATCAACAATGGACACCACACCAGGGTTGGAAGGCCATGTAAGTGATGCAACATTATATTTATTCTTTAGCTGCAGATGTGTATATCTATACTGTATGATTATGTATGTATAATTTCCTGTCTCTCATTGAGAGTATCAGCTGAGTTGAGCAATGGGATGTCTATCTACAGATGTCGAGATTAAGGGGTTTAGCATGTTAAACTCTGTTGGTGTTACAGCACTACAATTACATGTCTTTTCTAACACCAGGATAAAAAAATACTTGACGAAGACGGAAGGGACGACCGTGTACCCGGATGATACTGGTTTAATCGGTTCATAGAGAGGCACCCCAAGATTTCGGAGAGAAGTGGGCAGGCATTGGGCACGAACAGGGCTCTACTGACGACCGAGAAAGTGTACGCGTGGTATGCCGAATTCCGGAAATATATTTTCAGCGACGACGATGTGAAGGGGAAAGGGGCGGAGATAATGGGAGATCCAAGTAGAATTTTTAACTGTGACGAGAGTGGATTCCCCTTGTCTGGTCAATCTGAAAAGGTGTTGGCACCACGGGGTACCCGGAACGTGTGCTTTTTACGTGCAAAGAGAACGGACACGTACCAAAGGTCAACAAAACCAAAAAACAAAACAATCTCAGTCTGTATAACAAACGTAGAGTGCTTTTTACGTGACCCGCCATGCGGGATACAAAACGTCACGGCCAAACGGCACTACCGAACCATCCCATATTATACAACACCTAATTATATTCCGGTCATTTGATTGGTCAATTGCTCGTCGATTGCGTGCAAAATTCCGCTCTATTGCACGCTATGAAATAGAACCGTGCAATATACTTTTTGGATAGCACTTTTTTCAATGGTAAGAGAGCAGAGAAACCTGTCTGTTCAAAACAATCTGTTGCGTGAGTGCATTTTACATCCAATTATATCCAAATTTGAAGGTGTTGTATAAAACAAATAATGAATGGTTTCCATTCGTGCAATAGTGCAAATATTTCATTCGTTGAAAGATGTAATTTGTTCCATTCAACTCGGCTGCGCCTCGTTGAATGGAACATTCCATCTTTCAACTCATGAAATATTTGCACTCCATCCATTCGACCCTAGCGCCTACGACCGAGCGAAGCTCCTGCCCGGCGAAGCGCTCAATCCACGCAGACCGATTCCAGTCCAACCAGATTATGTCGCCATGCCACAGGACAGCGATGCCACACCGCCGCCTGCCATGACCAATGTCTTTGCACCACCACCAACAGCCAATGCAGCAGCGTTCAATGTACTGGAGAAGTGCATGAGTGACGAGAGAAAGTGGGTGTTCCGAAGGAGGGAAAGTGAGGGGTTCGACATTGCCACGGACGACCTCTACAACACCTGGACAAAATTGAAAGACATGACTAGACCACAGACATTGCAAGGAGCTAATCCTGAAGCACCCACTCCAGCAACATCTCCAGCAACCGACGGAGCATCGACTGAGTCCACCCCCGCACAATCAGGAGTTCCCAGCCCAGGACCCTTTGCTGGAGCTAGCCCTGAAACCCCAAGTCCTGGTCATGCTTTTGAGAAACACCTAATTAGGTTCCCCCAGCCTTCTGCCAAATCCAAGCCCATCAGAGGACCCCAGTTACCCAAGGCGGTGTTAGGTTCCAAGTTTCGCGCCTATCTAAAAAAGAAAAGCACGGACAAGAAAAACCAGGAGGAGCGGAAGCAGAAAAACAGAGAAGCGAAACGGAAGGCCACGGAAATGGAAAAATCAAACACGAAAACACCAGCGGAAACTACGAACAGTTCTGGAGAAGATGTTGACGAAAGTATTTGCGCAAAGTGCCGAAAGAAATACAGAGGCGAGTGGGAGAACAAGCATTGGATAGGATGCGTTGAGTGCCCCAGATGGTACCATCGTCGCTGCACAGACATAATGGACGTAGATGATATGACGGAAGCAGAGGTGAAGGAGATAGCGTGGATGTGTTCGGAGTGTTTGTAAGATATTTAGGTGGGGATCAGATCCGAGAGAGGTCCATATTGCTGGGTTCCATTTTATGTTTGAATTAATTTCATTTTCTTTTGAACAAGTAGGCCTATACAACATTCCATATGATCAGGTGCAATTAAAAAAGTGTTTCCATTTTTTACTGATACAGGCCATTTGGCTATGCAATTTTTAAACAGTATTTTCGATAGTTTATTGAAAACTCTCTTGCCATTTATACTTTCGTTTAATGCCTTAATGAGTGCCTTAATGAATTTCGTTTATGTTGTTCAACCGATAGTCTTTCTTTCACTTTGTGTTCCTTGTCAAGCGATTTTTGGTTTCAAAGTATACACCTTGAACCACATGCGTATCCTTGAAATTATGCAGAGGATGTTGGTGATCGAGTTAATATATTCAAACAATGTGTGCAATCTGCTTCCGTGCGGCAAGAATCGGAGCAGTATACACTGAATCCGAACAAAAAATTTACACGAAAGTTGAGTGAGAATGGGGGAGGGTAGGTATAACGGATGGTAATGAAACCTTCAATAAGTTCGATTTCGTGTTGTGTATTTCAATTGATACGTAATAAAATTTATACATATGCAATGAGAATACAATGAATGTTTATTTGAAATTGTTATAGAATTGAAATTTACAGTAACAATGCAATATTTGATTGGATTTTTTATTGAATTGAAGCGATATTTACGATGAGAATATTATGAATGTTATTAATTGCAAATGAAGTCATTGTTAATAACCAACGAAATTCAGTGACTATGTTATCAATAATAGTTTTTTTTTTAATGTTAAATTCATGTTTTTTGCGCAATGTTGATGTTATTATACAGTCAAAATTATTGATTCATTCAGAGGACAACAATAAATGTTTTATTCGTGATCTATAATAATTCATGTCGTAGTTTATCCAAGAATGCAAGTTCGACTAGACTGCATGGATCATCGCTGAACGTGACATCATCGGTCCTGTGAACAAATCAAGTAAAAAAATAGAAGAGATAGATCGGAAAGAAATGATTGTATCAGGTATCTGCAGTTTGATAGCTTTTCAGGTCCCTGGGATATAGATTCTGTGCTTTTATAGTAGTGGCCAAAGAAACCCTCACATGCGTCCGAAAACCACCTCAAGGCCGGACGAAAACAACAGCAGGGCGACTAGACAAAATGGATCAACGCTGAACGTGACATAATCGGTTCTGTAACAAACCAAGTGAAATAAATAGAAGACAGTTAGGACATCGAAGGTATATGCGTATAAAAGAAGGTCTTTTATGTACTAGTAAAACAAGCACACGCGGAATTGCTAATTACATTTTGTGGCTCTAGCAAAACTGATTTCGTCATAAGTGTCCGAAAACCCCCTCATTTACCCTATTATATTTACACAGGAACATTTCTATGACAATGGTGATGGATTTATTGAATATAGATTAAAGAATAAGAGGACAACAAGGCCCCAGGATGAAAAACGAAGGCAACGTTCTTCAAAATGAAAAGAGATGAGCTTGACGAGAGCATTTCCAGGGAGTTTGACATCACCATCTAGCAGTGAAGGGATTGTTCAGGACGATGTAGTTGAGAAGGTAATGTAAGTCGGTGCTCATTGTGTACTTGTAACCTTAAATAATACATAAATGAAGTTTAGTGAGTTCTAAAAGGTAATTGCAAAACATTAATTTGAAATGAGTATATTTGTAATGCTGTTTGACCTAAATGTAAGGAGCTTTGAGGTGTATTCCCATTCGAAAATGAGCAGGCAATGGGAACCGGATCTGATCTCTAGCGGAGGATCAATTTTGTTAATGGGAAAGCTAGAATAGATCACAGGTATTAGGTCTTAGAAGATAGCTCCACATTTTTATTGGGGTGGCCATTGGGATTCAGAACGCCCCATTTGTGGTGAAAGAATGAGGTAAGCAAAGGTCAAGGACGAGCTTTTCTTTTTTAGATTAAATCAAATAGTGATGATACATCTTGAAAATGCTATTTTTGTCGTGCTTGAAGCTGACCCAATGTTAATAGTTCTCTTCATTTATTTCTTGTAGGACAGCTTGAGTGGTATGATTTCTGAAAAGTCCCATGCAACTCCTAACATCGTCCAACGTATACTGTATCCATCATAACGATATAACAAATGACACAACATAACCTTCTTACTATAAAACTTTGTATTTGAAGAATTGCAGTTTGTTTCAAATTTCTTATTAACAGGTTAACTGGATGAAATACATGCTTCAAGCATCACCAGTACCTGAAGGATACATTCAAGTGTAGACGCGCCGTCATTGAAGGACCATCATCCTTGACAATAACGAATATTGTGAATCTATTTCCCAGCTTTGAAGGCATGCCAGAATTGGTAAGGAATCTGTTTGTTGAGTGATAACGAAAAAAGTCCAGCTGATACAGCTGATTGTAAGAACAGTTTTACATCTACTTCATTATTGAATATTCATGGAATGCATATATTACTGTCCTCAAGCAATTAACAGACCAAGCAACTGGTTATCCTTTTTTTTTAGAGCATCGACTTTTATACCCAGGTTTGGGTTGGTTTTTCTGTTCGTTTTGTATCCCGCATGGCGGGTGACATTTAAGAATGCAAATTGAAAATATTTAAGATTGTGGTAGGTTTTGGTGTTGGTGTGGGAGATTCACCCATTCCTGATTTTCTTACTAAACTAAATTGTTATGTTCTGAAGTCACTAAAGCCGACTACTTGTGTTGTAAACTAATATAGTGAGTATTGTTGCATACTATTGTAGATCAACTTGGAGTTCCAAATGATCTATCCGGAAAGATGTGATAATTTTAACAAATGGGAGACATGTTTCCGGGAAAACAATCACCCTTGTACAGGAAGAGTAGCCAGCTGTTCAAGGGTTGATTGAAAACTACAAGGATGGCAACAGTAAGTGCAATTATTTTCAGTGTACTTGATAAAAAAGCTGTATGAAATTCTACTCAGGCAAATCACCGTTGTTACGCTCTCCCAGTAATTCTACCAAGTACAATAAAATAACGTTAATAGGCTGAAAATCCAGCTTTTCTTTTCATTTTTACTTGTGGAAAGAGACAATTTTGTCACAGCCACGGTGTATACATCACAGTAGATATAGTATGTGTAGGCTGCAGTATTGCTTGAGTCATGGATGCATGTCACTGAAGTATTCCGAACCCTGCATACAAATGTGTAATATCTTTAAACCATATGTATTTTTGGTTTTACATAGGAGATATTTGTGCTGAGTGCACTGACATACATGCTGCACACGTCAGTTAACATGACGAAAGGAAAATCTGGGAAGATGTCATCATCTAGTCTTGCCGATGCTCTGCAATATCTAATCTAGAATGTGCCTGTAAGTTATGTATATTAACTACTAGGAAAAGGTTTTAACTGTAATATACCCATTGTTGAGATATTGAGGATTAGGTAGCCATGCAGTGTTTGTTGTAGGCATTCATAGCAAATTAATTCTGCAATCTTTGACCCACTAGAAGTAAACAAATATTTTAAGATCATAATTTATGTATACCCTTCAATAATGTGACTGGTAATGCAAGTGTGTTATACCTGCAAGTCTTGGATGAGTAACCAAGTGGTAGTGTTAACTTCTCTTTATCAGTTTTGATATCTGCCTCTTGAGGCCAAAATAAGACTGATAGAAGGGCAAGTTCTTTTACAGTTCTTCAGAAAAGCAGTCAAACACATTTTTTAAGCTTAAGTGTTAAAGAGTTAGCTCAACTGCAGAAATCCTCGACAATTTCAGAAAATGGATGAAAGGACAGCATTACCATGTGTTACAGTTATTACTCTTTTCTGCTTGTTATTCGCAGGAAGGCACAGATGTTGAAGAAGCAACGAAGTTGAAAGAGGATCGTTTTAAGCAGCCATTGCTGCTATACCTTTGGTGCAGAAAGGGATCCGAAACAGTTTTTCGTAATATTGGACCGTATTGCAATTTGAGGAGGGCTTCATGTGGTGGATGCATTAGACAGACTGTTTAAGTGTCATTATGTTTTTAATGTGGAGCACTCTCCAGGTTGGCAAAAATTTTCGGAATTTATTGCTGCAATGATTTATGAAGTAATACCTCCAGACTTAAAATGCTGTTCATTGGTACACTATACTGCATGCGCCATGGACAATAGGTAATGTAACTGATGAAATATATATATTAGATTTAACATTTAAAAGACTACCATGCACAATTTTATGTCAGCTCAACTGGTATTATTATGAGGTTCTTTCGTTTTTACCAAAAGTTCTTATTTGCCTTTTGTAACTATAGGAAAGGCTATTTATTCAAATTGTCTTTTTACACCTGATAACATCATCAGTATGTTATTGGAAACTTCATTCTTTAACTCTAAAATTATGGAACACCAGTATTTAGCCTTCATAATAAGCATATGAAATGTGGAACTGTAGTATTTCCCATGTTCTGCATGTGTTGCTTATCACTGCATCAGTAAATACTTGCCAGTGTTTTATTTGTTTTTTTTTAGCCTTCATCTTAAGCACATGAAAATGTTTAATATTATGGAACTCCAGTATTTCCCATGTTCTGCATGTTTTGTTTATCACTGCATCAGTGTCACAAGGTCCCACTAAACAAGGCCATTGGAACAGGTGCAGGTCTGACACATAGAATCGATATAAGAAGCGATACGAGTTTTAAACACAAAAAATTACTTTATTATACGAAACCATAAGATACTTGAGGCTTCTTACAATAATACTTAGAATACAAATGAATAATAATAATAATACGAATAATCATATGAAATCCTTCCGGTCTTTTCTGTGCGCCGCGAATTTACCCAAATTTACGTACGTTGCCACACTGTGAGACCTATCTTTCCTACCGCGATTATATTATCAAAACAACCTTCCATTAACTTCCTTCAAACTGCGGCCGAATGTCAAATTTCTTACTGTGTAACTTTTCATACTCTGAATGCCTTCATTACGCCGCCATCCGGCTTTAAAGTAGCAGTGTTAATCAATCTAAGGGGCTATCAAATCACACATTGTTTTCCTTGAGCAAGCAACCTCCCAAACTGTAAGTTTTGTAACCATAGGAATACACCTTTAATACTACTGTATGGATTTCCTTCCAACGTCATTAGAAAGGGGAGGGTCTTCTCTTCCATATAAGGAATGAACAAATCCAATTGGACATTGTATGTGACCGCCACTGATGAATATGTAGTAGTAAGTTACGTTTCCACAGCAACCCATGTCTGAAAGCCGTTGTACACTGTATGTGCCTGACCGCTCGCGCCGTGTATGTAAATACACTCTGCATGTGGCAGCGCCGTATAGTAGCAATACCAGTACTGTGTAGTGCAGTGAGTGCTAGTGTTAAGTTGAGTGGAGCAGATTTTGCGAGGAATCAGTTTCGGCCGTGTAGTTAATCGTGATATATTTCGAGTCAAATCTACAACAAGATCGTTCCGAATGAACCACATCAGTAACTCTGGAATGTCAGGAAGGTATGTAGTGACTTTTATTCTGATGTTCTACACTGAAAACTCGAGGGGGGGGGGGGGGGAAAGAAATCACTGCAAAATCTCTCTCCAAGCCGTCCAATGCTGGCTTGCATTCGGCGATACGATTTCTATGCAGAGGTGTGGTCGTATTTTCACCGGCCATGCAGTATATTTCCGGTTGAGAGTGTGCCCTTGATAATAATATATTTCTATGCTTTATTATTTATAGGGGGTCCATGGTTATTTCACAATTGTTAAAATACAGAGCTAGAGTTAAAGAGGATATTTGTACCTGATCTTTGTTCTTTATTGTGGGAATGAAACCATGTTGTAGGGGAAAAAGCCAGTAGTAAAATGCGGTTGTTCACTGTCACTGACAAACCTGCTAGTTGAAGTCAAGGCCATGCTCATGATGATGATACTATGATCATGGTGATATGAAAAAATATTACTACAAATTTGGAGATTGGATTAGCTCAGTAGGTAGAGCTCCGCTCTGTTGCGTAGTGATGATCGAAACTGTTAGCGAAATGGAACCCATGCCCTACATCAGGGAAATTCTGACACCTAATGGAGGGTCCGGCAACTGGATTGTGACCCCTATGCGCTGTTGGAGAATTCAGCATTTTGATCTTCATTCGCACAGGACTTGCACACCAAGACTAGGTGTCTGTGATAACCCCCCACCTCCCCCACAGCTTTAAGGAAATAATTGCCATCATTACTCTTCAGTAGTATATTTTACATTTTCGCAGTGGTATATCAATTAGGCTATGATTTCATTCTCCTACCATCAGTACCAGTAGGCTACCCTGTTTATCCCGTGGCTGGACAATTCCCTCCTAGGACAATACCCCCCCCCCTCCCCCGGGCGATTACTACCCAAACATATTGTTTCATGGCACGTTTCTGCATATAATTTTCATCCCGGGCACGAGCCGAATAGGCCAATAGCCGCCTTCGACATTGCCCGCCTGCCGACCGGTGGTAACTGTACAGGGGGGAATTGACCAGGGGGGGGGGGAGTACGGCAACCGTTTATCCAATGTGCATCCATGCATGAGGTCGCAGTTTATTTCCGAGTTGGGTTCGCACTCCATGACCAATTAGTTAAAATGCAGCCAGGAGATGGAGTTCCCCCAATTGTTGCCTCACAATAAATACATTTTAATGTAGGCAGGCCTATAACATGGGCTAGGAGGACTTGCAGGTCCTTATCACCACACAGTAGCGTAACTTTGGTTCAGGGTGCCCAGGGGCAAGAATGGGTTGGGTGCCCCCTGACCAAATGACATGTGCGCAAGTTGCGTGGGTTCCAGACCCGCCGGGTGCCCCCCAGGCCCGGGGGTTCGGCCCCCCGGAGCGCATAGGAGTTACGCCACTGTCACCACACCGGGCGGTGCCAGAACTACAAATGACTCTGACCGATACTAGAGGCAGTCGGCAGACTTAATTCCTCCATCCCACCACTATTTTTTTAATTGACATGAAAAGAAAAGAAAATCTGCAATTTTCACTTAGGCTAAAATTAGGAATTAGAGGGCATCATTTTTTATCTAAGCCTCCAAATGATATGTTTCAAGTTAGACTAGTCCTTGAACACGACTCTAGTATGTTACGGTACCCTCCACATTACACTCTGTGGAGGTACATGTAAGTGTAACATTGCGTAACAGAGTGTTCAGTTCGTGAACTACCTTAGACCTGTTTCCCCTCAACGACGATCAGTAACATGTTAAAGAGGCCTGGCACACCATTGCCTCAGGCTACAAAACTGGTGACTCCTTAGGCTCTAGTATTTTATGTTAGAAATAAGTAGGGAATAAAAATCCAGAAAACTGGCAAAATACCATGGGTGCTGCTAGTTAGACCGAAGGTATGGATTGAGACTAAGGGCAGTAAAACTTATTTGTTATTTGGTTCCTATTACAGATGCTGTGTGTCCCAACATGAACCTCCGCGAAAGAAAACATCGCATTAACTATGTGAAACTCCACAGTGGAGAACTGTCAAATTCACTTTTTCGAAAACGTATCACCAGTGTCACAACCTGGTCTACTAAAAAACTCTTTGAGGTGCAAATTATTCAATCAAGGCAAAATGGGTTGCACAAAGAGGTGAAGGTTCATTATCCTGGTTGGAGCGCATCCTTCGATGAGTGGCGTCGTGAAACCGAAATCGTCCAAACTCCGCAGGAAGTCGTTGATGGAGACAATGTGAGTTTTTTCCAGTTTAACTTTCTAACATCGGTTAAGGATAACCTCAGCTCTGTCAGAAAGCAAGATAGTGAAGTGACCATCAAACTTCCAGTGCAGAAGGCAACATTTGAGTCGTTTGTTGACAGGGGGTGCTTCCAAGCAAAAGTGGAAAGAGGAAACACGGTTTATCGTTTTCAGACCGAGCAGGCAGCAAAGGTAGCATTCACAGACAGATGGTGGTACCGCGTAGTTCGAGGCTGGGGACTTTGCATGTATTAATTTTGATACGTTCAAGATATGGATTCAAGAGAGGGCCTGTCTTGAGGAATATACGTGTAATGGTGAAATGAATCTCGTACATCGTGGGTACCAAGCGACGATCAGATTTGTTGGTCTGCAGGGGAATCGCCATGATCATCAAATGCTATTGAATCAGTGACCTAACTCCCAAAATCTGGAGCCAAAATGGCATGCCCTCAACATTCAGTGGTGTTACTGGGTGTGATGGCTTTATTCCATTTTTTTTTTTGTTGGTTCAGGAAATGATGAACCCTGGTATATCAATGTGAACATGTACAAGATATTCCAGCTCGTAACAGAGAGTGGTCATGCCTATCACAAACTTGAAGGAACCGAAGAGGTACTGAAGCAGATCTTAGCAATGCAACAAATTTCAGACAATTTTGTTGACAAGGAACCAACAACAAGGAGGCTACAAAGCAAAATAACCATATGCTCTCAAAATTCAAGAAAACAACGAAAGGTGGACGTCCGAGGTCAGCTCTTGTAGATAAGTGGGAAAGGGAGAACTATAAACTCAACATAGGTAGCCTGAAGAGAAAGTTCCAATGGGAAGTTGATGAACAAAGAAAACGACGCGAGATAGCAGAAACTGAGCTGAGCGATAAACGGAAGGAGGTTGTATGAGCTGAAACAGAAACAGAGGTCGATGAAGAACTTCATCACACGCCTGATCAAACGGAAGTACTTCGGCCACACTGGCAGATCGCGAAAGGCAACTTACAGCAAGTCCTGGATCCGAAAACAGAAAAAGCGTCTTGCTGCTAATGTCAACGATGCCGCGCATTACATGAATGAGATCGGGGTTAAGCCAGCTGTACTAATTGCTAATGATGAATATGGCAACACCGTGAAAGTGGAATGGGGTCAGTGCCCTTCAGGAAAGCGGAAGCCTGACATTAGTCTAAACGAAGTCTTGTATAGAAAAGATCGCCACTTTGTTCCCGATTTTGCCTATCATGAACTGTCTCTCCTGTCATCAGATCTCCCATCTCTCAAGAAACGGGCTGCAGAACTTAATGCCCAGTTCAACATACAGTCTCTGCCAAATGGGCAAGGTGTGTTTGAGCCACTAGAGGCAAAACTTCAGTGGCTCATAGCAGAGTTAATGGTGAAGGAACAGATGACAGGGGAGGCAGTTCTGCCTAATCACATAAAGGTCAAGATTTCGGGAGATGGGACCTGTATTGGAAAGCGCTACCATGTTGTGAATATGACATGTTCTTTACTGCTAGCAAATTGTCAAATCTCAGGAAACCATGCGCTCTACATCCTCAATGTTGAAGAAAAATATGATTCGCTCAAACAGGCATTAGGGGGTCTTGCTGAAGAATGCAAAAGATTATCTAGCATTAGGGTGAAGGGTAAACTTTTCACATTGGAATATGTGGTAGTAACAGATTTGAAATTTCTTAACATTGTCCTTGGGCTTCAGGCGAACAATGCCAAGTTTTCCTGTGCATGATGTATGTGGCTAAAAATATGCTAATGCGTTATATTTCAAAGCCATTCAACAAGCAACTTTGTTTTCTTTGTTACTTTGATGTGAATTAACCATTGGATTGAAGATGCATAAAATGTTGCACTATGAAGGTTACAGAGATAGTATTCACAATATAATATACTTTTCTCCCTTATTTTTGATGCAATGAGATGAATTGTAAGTCAGCAGTGGTTATTGAGAGCAGTCAATTTATAACACATCGATTAGCAGCAAGTGTAGATTATTTTAACTTGAAGACCAAGACCCAGTTGCAGTTTATTTGACTGCTACCTTAAAACAGACACAAACTGGCTTCCCCCAAACTAAAAGAAATATGGCTGAAATAAAAAGGTGTTGTGCGTGCGTTAGGGTGTCCGTCAAACCATGCTTTCATTTTCATGAGTCATTGTTTCCCCCCCTAAATAACCAATGACGGCAGGGAAAGTCTGTGTTGAAGAAGACATGTTTCTAGTTTCATATTGCATGTCCATTATTTTGTTCCCAGCACTCTTACGTGCATAAATCGTATTTCCCCGATCGCCACCCTTATGTCCGTCAAAATATAACGCACGCAATAAACCCTCCTAGCTTTGATCGCTTTGACCCTACCAAGGGCTATCTGTAGTATATAATACACCCGTGGTACCTCCAAAGTCATTACGTCATATGTTCGCGCCACGCGACCAGGACGCGGTACGAGTCACAGTAACGAGAGGTCAGTCAACAGCGGGGACAACACCAAACGCACGCACAAATAACGCAGAATAACGCACGTAAGTACGATTTTCATTTACGAAATTCCGTCGGAAAAGGAATTGCTTGAATAAAAGCGATGTGTTAAGTGTCGATTGGATAAAAGATGACTATAAGCTAAGGCATTGCATCTAACTTGTTATCGATTGTCGTTTTACGTTAGGCTACGGCCTACTATGCGGAGGACTTGTACAGCCTAACCATGTTGTTTGACGGACCTTAGTACTTCGTGCGTTATGTTCGACGGACATCGATCAGTTGTGCGTTGGTTTTGACTGACATTTTTGGTTGTGCGTTATGTTTGACAAGCGAATATCTAGATATGACACATTTAATACTCAACTCGAAAGAATTAGCTCGCCTAAATTATGTTCATTGTTCGTAACACAAAGGTGAAACAACACGCGAGTCACAGACTCAGAATGACGTGTCTGTTAATTTGTGAGACTGCTGAAATACTATGTGCGTTATATTTGACGGACATTACATGTGCGTGCGTTAGATTGGACGGACCATTTTTCTGTGCGTTTGGGTTCGACATACAAATATCCAAATAAGCTTATATATTTTGCTCACTTTGGGAGCAGTAACTCAACGAAATGATGTTTATTGTTTGGGGCATTGATAGGAACATAATTTCGTAATCCCAGGCCCAGGATAGACCATCTAAAGTTACTGAGACTGGTGAAATACTACGTGCGTTATATTTGACAGACAGACATACGGGTGCGTGCGTTTTGGACTGACTTTTCTCGCGTTGGTTCAAATTGTTACTGCTACTTTGTTGATGGATCATTATCAGTGTTCTCCACAGGGGTTTTTAAGGGGGCGGGCAGCCACCTGCACGAAATTGACGCCCACTGGCATGCTGGCCCCCCTCAGAAATACTGGCCGCCCCCCTAATTTTTTTCTCAAGAGAATTCACTTGCTGGTTGGTAACACAGTGGTTGGCAATGTTCAATACTCATTGGCTGTGGAAGCTCATTTGGAGCTAGTTAACTTTACCTATTGCCAAATTTGGGACACTTCCTCCCCCGAGGCCCGTCCGCCCGCGTATAGCCGCGCGATCCCGCGCACGCCCGTACAACTGCGAATGCCACCCCCCTGTTCCGGAAAGCTGCGGAGAACATTGATGATGAAACTTGGTGACAATGATGACCAAGTGTAGGGGCATCTGGGGTGGTGATGAATTTTGGGCCCAGGACCCACTGTGGGCCCAGGGCCCATCATTTAAAATGCTCTTCTCCTATACTATGTTGGTGCATAGCGCTGATGTTTGGTCTTGATGGCGCCCCAATGGCCATTCCTTTTGTGTGTTCATGATTTCTTTTCCAAGATCCCATTTGGGGTAACGGGCCCACTTGATAAAACTACACATTTGTCACGAGGATCCTTGAGCAGTGGGCCATTTGACCCGGAAATGTCCTCCTTCAAAGAAGAAACAAGCTCAACCAGTGTCTGTGCGAATATTGCCCAGACATGTGCCCTAAAGTCCAAGAGGACCGCTTCCATGAACTGGCCTGTGTGGACCGGGAATGTGAAAACTGTGGCGTTTCCCTGCTGAAACACAAACTGACGGATGATCATGGCGACACACCTATCCACTGGCTGAAGTGGAAGGATACCAAGTTTGAACACAACGGAAATACAAAGTCTAAGAAGGTTCTCACGACTCAGAGGATGACAGTGACTGACTTGATCGAAGAACTTCTAGCCGAAACTGAAAAATTTGCAAAGCATCTATTCAATGCACATTGGCAGCACAGTATGTTCTCCACCATCTGCTCAAACCTCCCTCAAGACTGGATCGTGCTTGTTTTGGACTTTGCGGAGAATTACGCATGTCTCTCACAGAATGAAATTCAGTCCGCACATTGGGCGACAGAGCAAGTTACAGTTCACCCTGTTGTGGCCTATTACAACTGCACTGAATGCCCT
>KN882546.1:384222-395725 GCA_000934455.1 Apostichopus parvimensis
CTGAAGAAGATCCTGCTAGGATCGAAACGTCAGGCCAACTTACTTTTACACATTCTAATACACAGGCTCTCTAGTGGATAAGCAGTTTGCTAACAGTTTTATTTTATTTTCACAAAGAAATCTTGAAATAAACCATAAACTTCTTGGATTTTTTTCGTGTATTGCATGGTATTCTCTCCGTACGAGGTGTGATTTTCTTGACAAAGGAGTCTTCGACCGCAAATGATAAAAGTTTGAACGCCACGAGATTACGAGTTGAGAGTCTGCAACATCCGGGTACTTTGAGATCTGATTGTTCGCGAACTCGCTGTAATCAATAACTCTAGAATGTTCTAGGAGAGTACTACTCTTTACAGATTTGTAAACGAGCTGGTATATCACCAGTATCCGTAAAGAAAATCCCCAGGTCAAGACCAGCAGCCCCTTTTCATCAGGCATGTAGCTACGGTGACTTTTGGGAGAGAAATTTTAGCTAGCCACAGCTTGAAAGGAGAGTCAACCAAGTCTGCCAAGCCAGCACTACCAACTGAAAAGGTGACAGCATTGTTAGGTTAGTCACAGATGTTTGTTCTTGATTAATTTACTGCAAAATGACGATCTGACAATTGACATTATTTCAGTTGTCAGTTTAGAAAGTAACAAATGTTAATATGGAATGAACACTGTTCACACATTTGGCAGAGAGATCTTGACTCAGTCTTGACAACTAAGTGTGAAAATAACAATGTTTCACTAAAATGTCACACAATACATGAATTATGAAAGTTGCATTCTTTGAAAAGTTTGGGTGAACAAACTATTCATGAGTTAGAAAACTGTTCCGTTTTCTTTGAGTGAACCTCATTTGTTGGAAGTAAAGATACCCAGCTATATTATTTTGAATGGTCTATCATTCTGTAGATTGAATTGAGTATTTGGGGGTGTGAAAAATTTCTAAACCACAAACTTTAAAAGAAATTCCAAAAAACATGCAATGAGAATGATTTTTTTACCTACTTGTATTGCCTGAAAATGTACTTCTTTTTGATGAAACGGTAAACTTTGATCTCAAGAAAACCCTTTTAACTCTATAGTTAACAAATAGTTGTTCAATCGACTCCTGTGACAGCTGTTTGTATACTTCTTAGATCTTGCGACACTAAAGTATCCCGGATGTTCAGAGAAGGAGCTGAAGACAGCACTAAGATCAAAATTGAACGTTGAATATAAGATGAAGATTGATTGATTGATTGTAATTAAAAGGGAGAAAGGAAATAAAATTTAAATGGAAAATTTCTGTTATCTTTCACCAGCAGATTTTTTCCAAATGCCAGGTTATTTTTACAGTCAATTAAATATCCTCACACGGCCTTTCAAGAATCCTGTAGGATCATATAAACTGTACAATCCTGTAAATTATCCTGCATAGTCTTTCAAAAGTCCTGAACAATCCTGTAGAATTGACTGCAACATATTAAAAGTAGAAAATCCTAGATAATTGTAACCAGATAAAGCTGTACAATATAAAAACTGGCCCACATATGGATGCCACGACATGTTGGATCAATGTCATATTCGACCGGTAGATGGTCACTATTGTTTTTGTTGTCCATGACAGGAATATTAATAAGTGGGCGGAACTCAAAGTAAAATTCTTCAAATGTCAATATCTTCGCAATGGCAGTGGTACATTGTAACATGACTGACATTTCATGTAATTAATATTCAGGAGTAGGTGGAGCTTAATGCTTAATTGCTAGAAATTCAATGTTGAATTTTTGTCATTTTGAACTGGTAGGTGCTCCATGATTAGTAGATGTGCCTTATTGTTTTTGTTGTTCATGACATGAATAGAAATGAGTGGGTGGGGCTTAACGTAAAATTTGTAAACTGTTAATAAGTTTGCAACGATATATTTCATCAACTTCATACTTGGTATATTGGTGTTGAATTATAGTAGTTTGACATCTATATGAACATAACATTTAATCTCATTAATATTCATGTTTCTGGGCCATATAGCATTACTGCTTCATCATTCCTTCAATGATCATTCCTCAAATATATTATCACCCCTATTATGACAGCTTATCGAGGAAGATATAGATAACCTTTTCCATCCAGGGTCATTTAACAGTAAACAATCATATTTCGGTAGAAGGCACTCCAAAAAAAAAACCCTATAGCAACACTTGTTTTTATTCTTCAATGAAACAGTTCGATAGAAACCCTGTAGGTGATATGAAGACCTTTGTTCACCTTTTGTGGTCTGCAGTCTCCCCCAAGATGACCTATTCTGTTGTTGCTTTAGAAAGATCTGTACATCTACAACAATTGCCTTAATATATACACAGTATACACTGTATTAAGGTGGGACTAACCCTTCAGAGCGCCCTCAATTTTCAAAAAAATAAGTTGGGCTGATTTGACAGTTCAAAGTGTCCTCTATCCGAAAATATATAGTTTGAACCCAGAATCACTGTAAATGTTACCCTAATTAGCTTCTGAAAATTATTTTTCATGTTTGTTTACTGCCGTTGCTATGGAAACGGAGTCCAATTTTTGCTCAAAATCTGTCAATTATAGCCCTGTACTTCCCCTTTAAAGACAAAATATGTGCCTAGCTGTGTGAGTGGTAAGAGAATACATATTACTACAGTGCACCTTTCATCACTCAAGCAATACAACTTCCTACACAGCTCAAAGTGTTATTTGACGAGGGGATTTTTCACAATCGTAAGACGTCATGGCTAAGAAGCATGGACCCTACAGGCCGAAAAAAAGGAGGTATTATGGCCAAAAAATGAGAGAAAATGAACGTGAGTAATCATGAAGACCATGGGGATAGTGTTGACAATGTTAGTAGTGCAGGTACAAGTTCTGCTAATAATACTGACACTACAGATATTGTGGGCTCAAATTCGGTTTTGGGTCAGAGTAGTGGCGGTGAGAACGAGCCTAGGCCCACTAATTCCAACAAAGTCACAGGCAGTGCTTCTAAGAGAAAATTAGAAAATAGTGAACATAGTGATCTAGCCAAGAGAATTTGTTTGGAAAGTGATAAAGTCAGGCCTATGCCGAATATTGTCGTAAAAAAACAAGGTGACCGCAGATAAATTGCAAGGGAATTTGATCATCAACCTTGAATTGCTGAGACTGGCAATTGAAGGATTCTGTTTTTGTGAATGCGGGGCAAATGTCAAATTAATTCCCCATAGTGATAAAAGCATGGGTCTGGCTATGCAATTGTGCATTATATGTGCATTACATATATGGAGATGATCACCCAGTAATTAAAAAGGAGTGTGTTGGCCACATTCAAAAATGAATGGGAACTGGTCTTCGGAACTTGAAAAAGAATTTGAAAGGCAAAAAACTATCAGACGGTAAAACAGTTGGGGGAAAGGGGAGAGACTCACAGATAAAGTCATAGATTCCATGCAAGTGTGGTATGGTCGTGCAATTCGGTCAAACAAGGGTAACCTAGAAGGAATGACAAATGCAGTGTGGGCCATTTATTTTCATAAGCTCTCTGATGATGACAGTCCCCAACATCACCTTTGTCCGGAAGGTTCTGAGAGCTGGTGTACATATCAGAAAGCGGTATCGACTGACCAGTAATCAGAGTTCAGACACAAACGGAACCTCCCTCCTGCTGTTATGGAGGCATTGAAACCTATTTTTGTGCGCCTATCAAGCCCTGTTTTACTCAAAAAGTGCTTGGATTGCATAACTCAAAACCCAAATGAAGCCCTGAACCAATTGATATGGACAAGGTGCCCCAAATCCACATTTGCTGGCAATAATATCGTCCGCTGGGCCTCTGCTGATGCTGTGTGCAAGTTCAATGAGGGATATACCACCAACCTCAGTATCCTCAAAGGAATGGACATAGACCCAGGATTCTACACAAGCAGTGCCATGTTGAAATTTAATGAAAGAAGGGTGAAATCTGCAGAAAGGGCAGTAAGTGAGAGTGGCATAAAGAAGGGCTTTGAGGAAGCAGTGACGGACAAAGAGGGGGAATATATGCACCAGGGGCCTTTTAATAAAGGTAATTGATGTTCTACTGACATTATATTGAGAGGAAATGGTTAATTTGTACTGTTTGTATGATTTTTTGTTCATCTCCCCTTCCAGAATAGGCTGAAATCCCTTTCAAATACATGTAATTGTCTTTCAAAGCTGTTTTCTCCAAACTTGAATTTGAGTGGACATTCGAATGTTTTAGCAAGATATCTCACCATGAAAGTGCACAAAAGCTATGAAATTTGGGGTAGTGGTAGAGAATAAAATTCGACATGGAATGAATGAATATTTGTTCATAAAATTATGTTTTTTTCAAAGTTATGGCACTAATTAGTGTTAACGAGGCTTTTAATTAAATGTAATCACCCGTAACTTCTGAATAATAGGTACTACATTAAAACTGATAATTTCAAGACATGTCGATAATGAATGGGTACCTTTGTGCCAATTTTCATTGCATTTTATAAAACATCTTCCAAATTATCTTGCTTAAACACAAAATTAATGTATTTCTTTAAGTCAAGCTAATTACTAATGTGCATATTGAATTTCATCAAAATCACATCCGGTGAACTTGTAAAGGCTAATGCAATCGATTCATCCACCTCACAATACTTACATATACCACAACCATTTTATTTTGTCATTGACTAATTCTCAATATGTAAGGGTTAATCCCACCTTAAATGAGACTGCACAAAAGGAGTACTATTTACTGCAACATCATTCCCAACATATTCATGGATAAATTGTTCCTGGAAACGGGTAAGTATTATCAAACTTTCTTAACATAATTAATAAAATGTTGCAAAAGGGAATAGGTTATGTATTAAAGTCCCTTTTGGCGTTCCTGCCTCTCGAAATACATCATGGCCGCCGGCCCAACGTAGTCTGATTTCTCTCGACTCATTATTATGAATATTGGACCCACATACCCAACATTCGGCGACGAGGACGGCGAACTCAAAAGAAGAAAGTTATAGAGAACATAATAATGACATCTGAGGGGAATTCCGCGGCGGATTCACGCCAAATTTCGTCTGCAAACATACAGATGACACAAGCTTTCTTACCACCGTTCAATACGACGTATGACGGCGAAGAAGACTGGGATTGCTACGTTGAACGGTTTGAACTATTCTTAACGGCCAATGGACTAGACATGGCAAACTGCGACAACAACGCACGTGTAATTGCTATGTTTTTACACGCACTGGGAGCAAGGTTCTATGCAATTGTCAGAAACCTAGTCGCGCCATCAAAGCCAACGGATAAATCGTAAACGGAGTTAAAAACTACACTTCGTAAAGACTTGAAATCAACACCTATGGTAGTTGCCGAGCGACGTAAATTCCTACGGCGAGATCAACATCCGGGTGAGTCCACAGCTGATTATGATTGGAGAAAGCAACAAAGTCATCAAAAGAAGGAAAATAAGCAGTCGGATTCTGGATATCATGAAACCAAATCGAAGACCGTAAACAAACTGGATGATAACATGGAGGTGCAGAGGGCAGCTTGTAATGGACAATCTGAGTCATATAACTATACTATTTTTAAGCTTAATGAAGGTAAGGCAATGAATAACGATAACAGTGCCGTATATGTGCCAATTGAGATTGAAGGAAACATTGTGAACATGGAGATTGATACGGGATCCGGCATTTCAATGATTCCTATATCGTATTATGAGAAATATTTGAAACATATTCCATTGCTACCAGGGGATAAGCAGTTCACAAGTTTTATAGGACAATCTGTATATGCTCCCAATCGGCCTTCTGCTAGACGATAATGTTTTAACACGCTGCCTTCCTTTGTTCCTGGTAGTGCACCATGTGTCATGGTCGGAGACTAACTGTGTCCCAGACTCGGGTCTTGACAGACTCGGGGCTTCTGTGTCTGCTAGTCCTGACGCTGAGATCACAGAACTGGACAGATTCACTTCGGCACACCTTTTAGCCGATGTCTGGAGGCATATGCACCCGTGTAGTACGGCATATACGTGGGTGAGGCCTAACGGAGAGATGCCTCCAGGATAGATCGAGTGTATGCGCCCGTAAGTATTAAATTTCGGGTTGCGAGACGCTCAGCTGTCCGCTCTCTGACCATGACACTGTAGTAGCACGTTTTGTTTTGCCTTCCATTTTCCAGATCGGGCGGGGCCTATGGAAGCTTAACTGTCGGATTCTTGGCGAGGCAGAGTTCCGCCAAGGTTTCGAGACCAGGTACAAAGGATGGCAAACATTCAAGCCGGCCTTTGCCTCTACATCCCAATGGTGGGATGATGTTCAGTTGCGCATGAAACGCTTCGCAATACAGTATTGCGTGACCCGCGCACGGCGTCGAAGAGAAAATTATCGAAGCTGTGCGCGGAGGTGAAGTTTGGCGACCCTTCGGCTGTCATCGCTTTGCAGACCTATCTCGATGAAAGGTTCCACGGTGCCAGCGTCAGTGCCCGTGTCGAAGCGGTGGAAACCGAGGAACGCCCATCACTGAGGTTTTACCAGTCGGTAAAGCTCATCGGCGGGTGACTTGTTAAATGTAGACTTCAAGTTGCTGGCTAAGGCTTTGTGTAACCGCCTTGCACTGGCTATGCCGCATCTTGTGGGTGATCTCCAGACTTGTGCAGTGAAGGGTCATTGCATCCAGCAGAACTTGTGGTTGATGCGCGGCTTGACCGACTTTGTTATTGACCAAGATCTGCCATGTGCATTGGTGTCTCTGGACCAGCAGAAGGCCTTTGACATGGTGGATCGTGGGTTTTTTATGAATGTATTGGAGACGTTTCAGTTGCACCCGGTTTTTTGTAAATGGATTTCTGTTTTGTATCACGAAAGTTTCAGTTCGTTATCGTAAAGGGGTTTTGTTAGGAGGTTTGTAACGTGGAGAGGGGGGTGCGCCAGGGGTGCCCTCTGTCTCCATTACTTTATATTTTGTTTAGAGAGTCCCTCTCTCGTCTTTTGGAAAGGGACTCAAGACTTGTTCCTTTCGTTATGCCAGGGGGTGCCAAAGTGAAATGCGTTCAATATGCAGATGACGTCAGGTATGTTATTTGAGTCTGGGCTCCTTTCGTGCCCTCTCGCAGGATTTATCTATCTTTGAGAGAGCAACCGGGGCGAAGTTGAATCCGGAAAAGACAAAGGGCCTTCGCCTTGGTAGCTGGAGATACAGAGAGTTGCCATTCGGTGCATCGTGGTCGGATCAAAATATCAAAATTAATGGTATATGGTTCGGCTGTGATGCACCTTGTGATGTAACCTGGAACGAGAGGGCTGAGGTACTTGAGAGCAGGCTCGAGACCTTTGGCACCCGCTGGCTTTCTATCCCTAGGGAAAGTCACCGTAATTAATCGTTTTGTTTCCCCCATCTAATGGTACCCGGGCGCGGTGTATCCAATTCCGCGTCGCGTCCTGGTGCGGTTGGAGAGAGCGATATTTAAATTGATTTGGTCGAGTGGTACAGAGCTTGTCAAAAGGGCGATAATCAAAAACCAAAAAACCAAAAACTGGAGAAAGGTGGGTTAGGGGTGGTTCATCTGGGAAGTAAATTGACCTTTTTTTTTATTTAAGCAGTTGTTTGTAGCGGTAACTGACCCAGGGTTGCCTTGTTCATATTTTGTACGTTTTTGGGGCGGTTTGCACCTGCGTCGAAGGGTCCCGGCGCTGTTTAGCAACAGAGAACCGCATAGTAGTAATCCAAACAGGGTGGTGCGTGTCATTTGCCCCGCTCTGATTGAGTTGCCCCCTGTTGACCTGTCACAGCCGGCCCTCGTTCACAGTTCGTTGCGGGATAGGGCCTTGAATGCAATTTTTGTCCAGGGACGTCATTCTGCCGAAGTATGGCGTTCGGTGCATTCAAGGCTAAATGGTTGCAGGCTCCGTGATCTTGCATGGAGAATTGCACACGGTGCCTTGGTGACCAACCTAAAAAAATATCATTGGCGATTGGGTGATGGACTGTGCCCAAGGACCGGCTGTGACAGCTTAGAGAGTACCGCTCATGTTTTTTTGGCATTGTTGCTTTGTAGTAAACTTATGGGAGTGGTTCCAGACCCGGACCGACCGTGTTACGGGAGACCGTTAAAGGTCGGTAGGGCAGGGCTTTATTTTATATGGGGTAGACCCTCCAGTTTGTTCGGTTGCGGTGTTGCACCGCATTATTTATGTTTGCCCTATTGTGAAAAAAACATGTTTGGCGGAATAGATGTAATGTGGTTTTTAGGGGGAAATTTGCCAGTTGGCAGGTAGTCCTGGAGGCGGTGAAGTCTGACATTCGCCTTAAAATTGAAGGCGATTTTCGCCGTTTATCTGGGGCTGCCTTTTTTGGACGCTGGTGTGCTGGGGAGGGTTTTTTTTCGTTTCGCTTTGTGCGGGTCGCCCTTTTGTAGTTTTTGGAATGTTTGAGTGGGGGGTTGGGCGTTTTGTCTCTGCAGGTCGGCGGGCGTATGTTTTTTGGCTCGCTTGACCTGAGTTTCGTTTGTCAGTATGGGATGGTTCGGTAGTGCAGGAGTAGGCGCTGTCCTATCTCACGTGTATCCAAATGGTGATGAAAGACCAATTCAGTTTGCGTGACGATCACTAACTAAAGCAGAGCAAAATTATCCAGAAATGGAAAGGGAAGTATTAGGGATAATCTTTGCACTTGAAAAATTTGACATGTTTGTATATGGGCGTAAATTTACCTTTATTACAGACAACAAGCCGCTTACAGCACTGTTTGGTCCTAAGACAGATTTGCCAACACTAGGTATATTTCTAGCTGGATTTGATTACGACATCAAATACCGCAACACGAAAGATAATGGAAATGCAGATTGTCTTTCCAGGTTGCCAGAGCGCGGAGAAACCTTACAGGAGAATGTTCATATGGTATCTGTGTGTCACGCAGATGTCCTTCCTTTTTCACGAGACGACATACGTAATCACACACGCAGAGACCCTACACTGTCTAAAGTAGCTAGGTACACTTTAGATGGATGGCCTACCAAACTATCTGAAGAGGAAGGTAGCTTGAAACCTTTCTATGATAGAAGGCAACAACTAACCCTAGAACAAGGAATGTTAATGTGGGGTATGCGTATTATTGTTCCTTCCATACTTCGCGAGCTAAATGAAGGTCATATAGGGATAGTTAAGATGAAATCAGTGGCCCGAAGTAATATTTGGTGGCCAGGAATTAATGCGCAAATTGAGAAAAGTGCTGCGTCATGCGAAACCTGCCAGGTTGTCCAAAATAAGTTAGCTCCATTACATCCATGGATACCTGCATCCAACTCATGGGAGCGAATCCATATTGACTTAGCAGGTCCCTTCGAAGGCTTAACTTATATGGTCATTGTTGATGCCTATTCGAAATGGCCGGAGGCATTTATTATGAGTAGTATTACGTTGGAGCGTACAATATCAGTATTGCGTACAATCTTTGGTAGATATGGATTGCCTCAAATCACTGATAACGGATAACGGATGACTGATAACGGAGTTCAGTTCTCCTGGAGTGCGGACGTGTTTTCGATTGCTCTCAACTTTTCCTGGCCGAGTGTAAAGGGGATATCGTTTGCAACTCGTGTGGGAAAACGGGCCATCTCGCCCGTTTATGCCCAGACCGCTCATACGACGCGAGAGCGGCTACAGGCGTGGTTGAAGCGGTCCCTGTCCCGGCCTCTGACACCGTACCACCTGATGCTCCTGTCATCGCCCCAGTGTCCGACACTAGCGCCCCGGTGGAGGCTTTGTTCCCCCTTTCGTGTCCGACCTCTCCCCTGATCGAACTTCCCGAGACTGCCAGCCTGCCCACTGAGGCAGAGCAGGACAAAACGGCGGAGATGGTACTAGCGGAGTGGCATGCGGCGCAGGATGCCGCTTGTACTGGTTCACCGGTAGCTACGCCTGATACTAGTCGGGCCCCGAGTCAACCGGCCCAAGAGACATTAAGTGGCCCAGATTTTGACTCGCCAATGGAGGACTGCACTACAGCCTTATAAGTTGTGGCCCTTCCACCCTACCCGCAGCCGCTTCCGCTATACCGGACACGATGCTCGCTAGTGGACCTCCTGTTCCTGACATGGAGGTCCACTCGATCCAGGTTCACGAGGAGCTAAGAACTCTGCTACCTCGTAGGAAAAGGGGGAACACTGCCAGGGGCCTGAGTTAGTTGTGGGGGGTGGTGTGGTCGTTACATAATATGGATTGGGGGGTTCTGTTTGTGGTTTGGAGTTGGCTTTTTGGGCTGGTTTGTAGAGCTTTGTTCTTTTGGTTCCTGTCCTTTTCACGTTACGTTGAACGTTGCATTGTTTACGTTTGTGGGTTGGTGAGAGGTTTCTGTTTCTGGGTTTTCGGTTGGGTTATGGTGGTTGTTTAACAGACTGGGATTGTTTTGGTTTGGTTAACCTTGGTCCGTGGCCGTTTTCTTTGCACGTAAAATGCACTGATAACGGTAGTCAATTTACTTCAGAAGAGTTCCAGGAATTTGTGAAAGCAGATGGCATAAAGCACAAATTCAGTGCGCCATATCATCCAAGTACGAACGGACAGGCAGAACGGTTTGTGCAGTCTCTGAAACAAGCCATCCGTTCACCCCAGGCAAAACTGGATAGATTTTTGATGGCATATAGAAATGCATCTCAATCAGTTACGGGGCAGGCCCCTGCTATGTTATTTTTAAAGATATCACTTCGTATTAGATTGGATAATCTCAGACCTAATCTCAATATCAGGTATAAGGATCAGTTATATGATCAAGCTGGTTATCGTGCCAAAAGAGCTGAGACAAGAGAGTTCTGTGGACATGACTTGGTTCTAGTTAGAAACTAAATGGGGAAGACAAAATGGGTACCAGCAGTGTTCTCCATGGGGGGTTTCAGGGGGGCGGCGCGCCCCCCGAGTGATAATTTCCGCCCCCCATGAATTGTTGCCGCCCCCCGCGACAACGATTTGCCCCTCTTTTGCATCAGTCGCACACAACATGTTTGAAAACATACACACCTGACAAGATACTTTTTAAGAAAAAGTCACCCAGGAAAGAACCTGGGCACGAAAACCAAACTACCAAACGACTGATCCGCTCTCAGCCCCAGTCCCCTTACATCGGGACTGTGACTGTGTGATCATCGTCGGGTGTGCATCACCATTCCCCTCGAAAGGGAACAGATACTACACATGATCTTAGCCAAAAGGCCGAGAAGCGGATACAAATAAGCAGTACACCACGGGTACACGTTGTCAGTCCGACACGTTGTCAGTCCTACACGTTCTCAGTCCGAAAAAACGAGTTCAGTCCGACACGTTTTCAGTCCGAAAATGAAATACACGTTTTTAGTTAGGGAATGAAAGCAGTTTTAATGCCATAATATCACCAATAAACGGTGACAGCCCAAACTGATAGTAAAAAAATCGATTGAATCTTTTGTATTAAGTCTCACATCACCGGCCTCAACAAAGACTTGGGACCCCTTAACAACTATCAGTTCTACAAACATATGTAATCCTTTCTT
>KN882547.1:12711-26220 GCA_000934455.1 Apostichopus parvimensis
TTTGCCTTTCACCCTACTTCCCCTCTTCCTCTCATTCCGTATATCATCCCCTTCCCTATATCCTCCCCCTTCCCTCTCCCTCACAGATAAAAAAAATAACTCTCTAAGGTAGTCAATTGTTTATGCCAGGTAAGTATCTAACCTTTACTTATTTATTTTACAGTTTAATTTAGTCCAATTTCCATTTCCCTAAAGCTTTAAGTTCTTTAAGTTCTACCAACACTTGACAATGACGAATGGGATTAAGTAAGTAAGTATAACTTAATTATATCCCAGAGGGAAATTGCATGCTCACATAATAGTACATGGGGGGCAAGTGAAGGGTGGGGGGGGGTAGGCGGGTGGGGTGATGAATATTCATTATCTCACCTTACACTGCTCCATCTTGATGCTAGCATCGTCCATCTCCTCTTTGGCTGCCTCCACCCTGTTCATATGCTCTGTCGTGTTTTGATTGTGGAAAGCTTTCAAAGCCGCTTGATGCCTTTAAGATGAGACATTAAAATAATTGAGAGCATTTCAAAAGGGATGTATATAAATATATTTATATATATGAGAAAAATTAAAACACCACACTGCATCTTTACATCGTTACACTGTATCAAAAAAATGTCTTTTTTATTACAAACGATGTCTCTTATTCCAAATCGACGGGGGAAATTTTCTGAAAAAGCAAATTAGCGGCTCTCGTAGCACGTATCATGAGACCTAGACTCCCAATCGAGGTCGTCGATCGATACTTACTTGGCTTTCCAGGAATCAAAGTCGAGCGTCAATTTGTTCAGCTTCCTTTTCATTTTCTCTATTTTTGGAAATTCATTCTGAAAAAAGACAAAAAGCAAAACTGGATTGCATAACAGAATGGAGTTGACTTGCGTTAATTGAGATATCTATGATGAACAAAGACCACCCACAAGTACAAGGCTCTAATCCACGAGTACCCCCACCCCCCAACCCCCACCGCCCCCCCATGAGGGCAGGCAACTATACTAGAGTACGGACTCTTTACAGGTCTGTTTCTGAAGCTTGCCTGGAACCGTTTACAAACTACCATTCTGAGACAGTTATTTAGCAGGAACTGATTCCTTGTTACCCACCACCCACTTCCCCTGGAAGCCTCAGGAAGTCCCACTCATCCACCCCACCCCCCATCCCCAAACAATAATGCTACATAGCTTCACACAACCAGCTGACATTGAATGAGACTTCTCACTGACGTTTGTTTGGATTTTTCTCATACGACATTTAACCTGCGGTTCGTTAATTTAAATTATTATTCTGTTCGTACATTTTTTAAAGAGAAAGACAAGTCGAGAGACAATTCACCTCCAAAAGATTTGTGAACGGAATGATGATTAAGTTTTCTAGCCCCATCTCGTGGCTCGTCAGCTCCAGGGAAATCTGGGAACAAGCCTCTGCACCCTTTGCCAACATTGCCCTGTAAGGTACAAATGAAAAGGAAAGCAGGATATCAAAGGGAAGAAAACATGAAAATATTGTACTTCCTGAACCCACACCTGTCTATGACAGCAAGTGGCACATTTTTCAAATCTCATTTAATCTCTTTGGTAAATGCCACTCAGTACTAGCAAGCATAGCCACAAGGGTGGCAGGGACCACAGCCCCCAAAAAGTCTACAAGAAGTTAAACAAAACAAATATAATTTTCTTTAATTGAAAAGCAGAGGAAACACCTCTACTTTCCCAGGCGTGTCAAAGACGTTTCCTTCGCAATTTCCTTCTACAAACTATTGTACTGAGAGGACATGATGTAACTAGATTTATATGAAAATTTGTATCAAGTTAACAAGTATATAGTCAGTTCAGAAGAAGGGGAAATACACATTCATTAAAAAATGTAACAAAAATTGTAGCAACTAAACATAGGCAAATATAAGATGTTATCTCATAGAAAGACTTACCCGAAAATGGCATCATCTTCAAATAACTGGCTACATTCGGACATGTTTTGGCTAAGGATGTAATATGGTAACTTTTTCTGGGGAAAATGAGAGAAAAAAAAACAAAAACAAATTGAGCAAAGGGAATATATTGCTGTGATTCTCAAACTGAGGATTGTCATAAAAGGGACCACACAAAAACTGCTAGATATGCTAAAATGGCCACAAAGTTTCAAAAGCTAGTATCTTCATGACACCATTTCCTTGACAATTTTGGATTATCCTCTCTGCACGGCATTCATAATTTTTTATTCATAATTTTTTTTTTAAATTCATAAGTTTTCACAATTTTCCATGACATTGACTGAGTACAAAAGACAGTGTTTTAAATTCATTCTGGTCCCCTGAATCAAGGGATACTTCTTTGCACTCCATTATATAGCCTCTTTCAAGGGTTCCTCTGATGGTAGACTATTTGATACTTGTCATTCCTCAACTGGCCTATGAGTTTAGGACATAGTTCACTCTTGACAGGGCTGAAAGAGAGTGCTTATGACATGAGGAGACAGGTAAGTGAGGAGGTGAGGTTAGAGACTATGTACTGCATGCAACATCTAGTAAACAACAAAACTATATTATCAGATGAGCATACGTCGTTGGATCACAAATATATACTTCAACATACGTATACTGGAGTGTTAGCTCAGTGGTTAACGCCAGTGCCTTTCAATCATAAGGTCCCCGGTTCGAGTCACTCCAAGATCAATGTATGTCTTCCAGTTACAGAGTTGTTGACAATTAACAATTCATAATCATGGACGTTAAATATGAATGTGAGAGACTGACTTCGGTCAGCTTGCGGCTTTGATAAGCCAATGAGGCTTCTTCGCGAGTTCCTGCTTGTGGGAGGATCTAATATACATACATACAACATCACACGCACACTAGCTTACTGTACATCAGGAACGTAAGTATTTCTAGCACGGACGTATATATTTACATTTTTTTTACATTCATGAGCAAACTGTTTTGCATATTCATCATCATTATCATACATTACAAATTTTACATCGTTATCATATTTTCCTTTTGGTAGATAATCTAGCAAGAAGTGTGTCTAGGTAAATCTACAGACAAACATACAGATGAATCCATGTACACACACACATGCGTGCGCATACACAAGCGAATGAATGCGACATAGTCAGTCAATTGACAAGGATTTCCCTGTTATGTCGTGTGTGTGTGTGTGTGTCATTTTTCAATGTGTCGTCGTATTAAGTTTCCAATCTATTGTAATTACAGAGCTCTGTGTTGAAGTACTGTGTTACCGAGTAGAATTATTTGATAATGAGGATGTAATTCCCTCTCATCAGAAAGGCAAACACAACAGAGAGAGAGGCCAATGAAAGCAGCAGTGAAAGAGAAACACTATGATTTAATAACTTTGTCCATTTCATGTTATCTTTTGGTTACAGTCTAAATGGAGAGCAACCGTTAACAGCTTCCTTTGACAAGAAGGAACCTTTGTTTTATATAACAGATGTAAGGTTGAAGAACTTTAGGGTATAAACTGACACAGTCCACTTTCCATGAGATTCACTCATGAATTCCACGTTCATTTATATATTAAATGCATTCAGCCTAAGAAGCGGATCCTGCTGGGATCGAAACGTCAGGCCCTCTGTATACTTTTTACACATTCTCTTACGCAGGTTCTTTAGTGGATGAGCAGTTTGCTAACAATTTTGTTTTATTTTATTTCATTTATATTAAAAGTCACACAACATTTTCTGCTCTCATGCATTCTAAAAGGTATTCTTATTAGCAGATTATTTAGTCCGGCTAGTTTATTAGTTATTGACACTAATTGACCACTCCACACTGTCCTCTCGTATCATGCTTTAAAGCATTCATACTGAGAGTACACACTGCTATGTGTGTACAAGGGCTTTGAAGCATGATTAAAGGGAGTGAAGACTCGCACACAAAGAAACATCTGATGCCGGTAATCTGACCTAGTTTCGAATGAGGTGTAACAGAAGTGTTAGACACCACCATCGATCCCAGAAAATACACACACAGCTTGCTACCGTCGGTAACTAGACACTAGTGTACAGTCAATACATGAAGCTACGGTCAATACCCACAACACAGTGTACATAGCAGCGATGGACATCTCAGGTCCAGATAAAAGATAACAAGGTATCACGTTTCAGTACTGTCTGCATTTTTTAGCGACAAGAAAAAAACAACACTTGCAGGCAACGGAAAGTTAACTTTTTTCAGAGGGCAGCACACGGAACATTAATGATAAGATTTTGACCCTCAAGCTGCTCTGTATGTATAGGATAGGCTCATACATTTGCGATGATCATGTGTTAGGGTCTATATAGCCATTACAGCTTTGCAAGGTAACATTACTTTCCCTACCGTGTCGCTTCCAGTTAGTTTGATGAAACTAACACTGCAAATTGCAACCATAGTGGCATGAAGGTGGCATACTACTATTAGAGTCTGTATCAATCCGACCGAGTGTTCTCCTTAACAAAATATCAGTCTACACGTTACTAAGTATACAGTCCCGTTAAGCAATCAAGATGGTGTTGTACATGGCAAATAATTGATGTCTAGGCTCTTTGTTGCATGTAACACCCATGAATAATCTATCATCAAAACAGAGCAAAAATGCACCATTGTAGAGGTTCTACCCTTGCGATACAAACTACTCCACTACAAGGAAACTGCAGTGTTTGATTTGCTCAGCAATAGGTATTTGGAAAGTCAAGCCTACTGCCTACTGTTTCTAACAAATTTATGGAGTCAAATCTGGCCATTATTATCACTGACCTATGTCATAGTGATATAAATTGTGATGAATAACTTTCCTAAAATCAGCTAAGTAACTTTTTATTTCCAGCTTAGAAAAATCTTATTCCTCTAAAGAGATAATCACTATTGTAAGCGACATGCATAGCCCAAGACTTGAGCAAGTCTAAAAATAATATGACATCATCGAGCCCGCCCATGGTTTCAATTTTCCACGGTTTCCTACCTTTATTATAAATGCTTTTTGGCTGAAATAGGAAAGGCAAATTGTAACTTCTGAATTTTAATAAATCTATTCATAATCTCAACAGGACCAAAAGACCGTCAGCATTGATGTCAGCATCCAAAATTTTGACGTTCACCACAAAAATAAGAAAAAGAGAAAGTACGGTAAGTAAACGGTTTCACATCCTATGACATCGCAAACTGACATAATGGCACTCCCCCCCTCTGCCCTACCCCCTATTATGAGAATGTAATCCATGATTTCTCATACAACAGGATGCACTTTATCTTAGATGTTTAGATGAGTTAGTTTACATCAATCACATGTAAAGCTAGATAGAGATCATACTTGCTTGTGCTTCTCCTATGCTAGCTGATTCTCTTCAAAGCCATAAAGGTAAAGTGTTTGAACATTTTGAAACTCTGTTTTTCTTCCTTTTACTATTTTTAGCTGTAAGACTTACTTGTCTTTTCTCAATGTCATTTCCAGACCCCTGGAGACAATCCTTCAGCTTCTTGTTGGTGGTATAACATGCCTGCCTGATACTTTCCACTCTCTTCTCACACTGAAAAACAAAAGATTCAAATATAAATTCGGATCTGATTTTCAATTTTTTTTCCAAACGGCTGAAATTTTACCGGGTTTTCAGGAAAATGGTCGTTACGGTCAGCATGGAACAACGCATTGAGAAGGAAAACCCAATAAAGCAAACACTACCAGTACGTATATGTGCATCATTTTTCAAACGTCCAAACAGCTAGAGACCAATTTTGGCAAGATTTAGGTCCCATATCAATCCCCTCCCCCCCCTCCCATCTCAGATTCAAGACTGGGGGGAGGGGGACCAGGAGTCAGCTCAATATTTGGTGGTGGTATGAAATTACTTTCTGTGGTAACAACATGCCTGGGTGAAAATTATACATTGCTGTGAAAATTATTGGGGCCCAGAGACCCATCTGCTCAGCCCCCTCCCTGTGTCCTGGGCACTGCCAACTGGGACAATTTTCTCAACTTTCCTCAAAACCTGTGCTCTTGTTGTTGCTTAGAATGCTCCATATACCATCCATAACTCACTGATTGTGTGGGGGGAGGGGGGGAGGGGGGAGGGGGAGGAGAGGAGAAGGGGTGTTCTTCCAGCATCCCTTCCCTTCCTGTAGATACAAATTTCAAATGCTGAAAATGAGAATTCTTTCTCTTCATTCTACAATGAACAGAGGTCAAAATGACAGACAATAAATAAATGTGAAAGGTTTTGTAAAAATGCTAGATATTTGCAATCAACAGGCAAACATATATATGTTTACTGCAGAAATATATATCCCTAGTTTCTAGGTCAAAACAGTCTTGAAGGATGGTCTTTTGGTAGAAATTGAGGCCCTCCCCCCCCCCCACCCTCACCATACAAAACATATTTGAGTGCTACTATTGTTTCTATAGCTATTCCAGTTTTCAAGATAATCAGCTTTAAAAATATGCTTAATCTCCAGAATTCTCCTTTAAAGCTAAACTGATGATGACATCGGCTCCTCAATGCAGTCCTTATAGTTAATGTTACTCCAGTGAACATTGTTTTAGAACTCATCATAACTTAACATCAGATGACATTCAGCACCTTTTGTACTTGACAGACTTGTGACACATTATAAACATGTCATTTGCGGCCACATTTAAGTCTTGTTATTTTCCCACCGAGTTTTGTGTTGCATATGAGGAACTGATCCTATGGTATATGTATTTAGACTTAAAGATCCAGACACTTTAACTGATGAACCTCAGCCTTTTTAAAGGGTCATGTCTCCCAAATAATAAATCTGGTATAGAAATAGAAACTGGACTGATAGGAGCAGGTCATGACGGTGAACGGCAGCATATGAATCAAAATTCAAAATGGTCAAAATAATTTTGTGCCTAAAGTCATCCTCCAGTCAATTATATTCGAACCCTTCGCTGCCGTATTTCACCCGTCAATGCCTCTCAGCACATTAATTACAAATTCCAAGAGAATTACACCACCATAACATATTCATCATTCTGATATATACTCTGCTGCCTATAAAAAGCAAACTACCTTTCTCAAATACGTCGGTATTTAGGGTAATAATTTATATGGGAAACGTTGTACAGTCCACACTTCCTAAGGATTAGTGCATTATCCCTGTAACTGATCGGTCAACAGATTCAAAGTTACAGTAAGATATGCGCTGCAGACGCTGTTAATTGGCTCAAAGGAAGCTGATTATCACGTTGTTAAGCCTCTCCGACCGTTGAAAGATGTGTCAATAATCACACACTGCATGGCTTAGGACTCTACTTTCTACAGCGCGGTTCATCCTGATTTACAAATTCTTCATCCCATTCTCTCTCCCTCCCCCCCCCTTTTTCATGATTTATTACTTACACCAAAGTTGTTATTATACAGAGCTAATGACTTTTCCAGGCTTTCTTCATTAGTTATTTTCAGGTCTGCTAATCCACACAAATTTAAAAACAAGGAACATATTTTGCTTCAAGCGAAGATTATAGAAACAAGACGATATTTTCCAGAAATATTTTGCTGAAATTATATTTTTCAGACAAAAAAGGATGTACCTTCAACTGGAAATGCCGTAATTTAACCCAGAAATTTGATGTCATCAACCAATATGATTTTTTTTTAATTGTCAGAAATAAAACATCCCTGGAAGCAGATTTTGCATTGTTTTTGTAAAATGTGATACAAAAACCCGAACAATTCAATAATTAGCTTACCTTGCCAAGTTTCATCTCAAAAATAACAAAGGAACATGGTGATTGTACTGTTCTGAAAGGATACTATTATTTTTGCTTCAATACAAACAACTGTTCAAAGCTGATTTAGTGATTAAACTTTCATTTTCAAAATCCGATCGTTAATTAATGATCACTCGTTGAGGTTCCTTTTGTGGCAAAAGTCTCTGAACTGTGTTTGAACTTGACCAAGTTTAATCTCATTTTGACGAACATTTTTGTTTGCAGTGACCGAAAGGTGATGTACTGAACTGGGAAATTATAAACAAATTTGAAAAAATGCAAAAGCAAAAGGAAAGATTTTTATCGGCATGGGATGCGCGACCCAGTGACATCAGGATTTCTAGTCTTATCTATGGATAACCAAATGTGGCTCCATGTAGCTCTTCTAGCTTCATGGAGGAATTTGATGCTGAGATATACAGAATATGTTGAAAATGTTGCAGTTTACTCTTTATTAACTCTTACTCTTTATTTACTCTTTATTTAGATGACTGCATTTGTGCACTAATCTGTCATGTCATACAAACATGTCAAACAACTGCCTTTTTTGTTTTTCTTTAAATAACTGAAATTATTATAAAACATTGGAAAATCTTTCAACTGTGTAATGAGATGTGCTTTCATGTTTGTATTATTCAAGGTGTGATCAGGTCACATCTTCATTATTAAACATTGATTTCAATCATGGAAGGGGAGGGAGAGGGGAGATGGGGAGGGGAAGGGAGGTCCTAACTGCATCAGTAAACAACCATGAAAACACAGAAAGTCTGATGTGATGTCCATGATTTATGACATCACAAATTATTGCACACATATCCACAAAACGTTTTTCTCAGCAATGGAACAAACTATCACGATGAAAGTTACACTGATGTATAAATTTCTGTTTCCTTGCCTTTTTCCTTGCCGGCGGGCGCAGAGTGTTGAAAAGGTTAACAATTCATTCTAGACACAGTAGAACGAGAGTGTTAAGGTTGCAAGGAGACAGGTAAGCGAGGTATTTTTCTTTCCAGTGCAACAAAATGTAAAAAAAAACGTATCACAAGTAGCATTGAATTGCACGAAAATTAATCTTACCAACTGCAGATTGTCATTTAGTACTTCTGTCTTTCCTTGTCTGAAAAGAAAAACCAGAAAGAAAAAATCATAATAATAATGAGAACACATTTAGATTAAGGTTGAATGAATTGCACATACTAAACTTGAACTATAGATTTAAGTTTGGCTGCAATCAATTTGAAAGACAAGTCACAACAATCCTTCCAAATATATATGCTAACTTAATGCCAACTTTTCATGCTAAAGCTAGCTCAAAGACTTCTGCCATAATATGGTCCTCTGTTCTTCATACTGCAATAGCTTCCAGATTCAGGGAGGCTTTAATCAATTACTGATACTACAGTCTATCCTAACATATACACTGAAGAAATGTCATATTTAATGAGAGTAATATCGAAAATGTTTCAGCTTTATCTGAAGGATTATATGTGATCTATCGTCTTGCTAACAGAAGGGATTTACTCAGATCACCAGAGACAGATCCATAGTGACACTGGGTGATCTCAAAATGAAACAATGGATTGGAAGCAGTATCAGACATCAATAGATATTCCATATTTATGGGTATTTCATGTTTGGGAGGGGAGGAGAAGACAAAGGAGTGGGTATTTCATGTTTGGGAGGGGAGGAGAGTCGAGGGGAGATAGTGAGAGGGAATGGGATGGAGGGCGGGAGTGAGGGAGTGAGGAGCAGTGCAGCTTGTCTACTGCATTTTCTTTTTTTTTGGAAACCTCGGGAAGTGCCGTTTCCGGCCATCTAGAGGGTTTGTGAATCCTAAAATTTTCTTGTACGCTTCGCGCCAACCTATGGTGGCGCTACGCTTAGATAGTCAACAAGGTCATATCCCCCCCACTCGGAAGTATGGATCGCCGCCAATGGCAATGTCCCAAAGCTTACATGCCAATCATGTTAGACCAATGTTTATTTGCCATGAAAATATTGTCGGCACTGTCTAAGTGCTGAGAGCTTTCATGAGAAACAAAACCAAAAACACTACAGCTTATTATTTTGCCCCACTTGCTCACCAACACATACACATACATAAACCACTCCTCCCAAACACACACACACACACACAAAGGATGAAAAGGTCAATACACTAATCATAATCAACATTCTTTTCTTTGAACTTCTATTGCCAACAGACCTCTCTAGCTCTGAGAACATCATTTTAATTGGATTTTTTTTTGTGCTATGTCTCCTGAATATCTGGGAGTACTTTGCGGGAGTCAGATTAATGGGCCAGTAAAGTACTTTCAGAATTGTTCAGCTATTTTTAGCGTGGTAAAATTTGGAGGAAATTATACAGACATGACCTATAATCTGTAGAATTGCCTTCCTGGAGCTATTAAACGTATTAAGGGTCACCGATATAGGAACGGTTAATTTTTACTTCTTTTGGCAACATTTAAGTTGCCCACTGTACGGAGAACCAACTTCCACACATGTCTGCAAGTTTACGACTATACTTAAAGGCATTGAAGACTCGCCCCAAACCGTGTGCCGCGCTCGGAAAAAGTTAACTTTCCGTTGCTTGCAAGTGAAGTCTTTCTCTTGTCGCTACAAAATGCAGACAGTACAGTAATGAAACGTGATACCTTGTTATCTTTTAGCTGGACCTGACATGTCCATCGCTGTATCGTTTGTACAGTGTGCTGTGGGTATTGACCGCAGCTGTACGTACTGACTGTACACTAGTGTCTAATTACCGACGGTAGCAAGCTCTGTGTGTATTTTCTGGGATTGATGGTGGTGTCTAACACTTCTGTTACACCTCATTCGAATTAAACTAGGTCAGATTACCGGCATGAGACGTTTCTTCAAGTGCGCGAGTCTTCACACCCTTTAAGTCTTTAACTTTTAAACCCCTTTGTACCCAAACAAACTTGCTTCATCCCTTTAAAGAACTTTTTCCTCCCTCTATTTTTTTTTGCATTGACTTTGCTTAATCTTCCAAGCCACAATACCATAAGATTTTATTCAGTTCACTGGCATGATTAGTCAAGATTTCTCATTGAATGATTAGAAAGTCCAACTTCTGAAAATGTCCAATATGTACTTTGTCCGTGATTGATTCCTGATGTATAGTTGTGTCTGGATCACGACAAAAACTCAACACCTAATTGTGATCTATCGGCGAACACTCACGACTAAATTTTCAGTTGGTAGTAAAAAATTTCCCAGGAGGAGTTTTTAGCTTAATTATCAATTGCAATCCTACTGTGATCAGTACTTGGTAAAGTTGGTTAAAACTGCCCCCAAAAAAATTGTTAAATCAGCTCAAATTTTTTGTACAAAATTGAGCTTGATTTATAAAAATATACATAATTTACCATAAAACTTAAGAATTGTTACTTAAAATGGAATGTTAACCTTGTTCCAAATTGGGACTCAATATTTTTAATGTCCCACAGATATGTTTTTCCATATTCCTTCTCTCTAACGAATTTTATATCATTGTGGGAAATACTACACTGTTTTGTTGTTACATATATTTGAATAGCCAAATTTACAATGACCCGCACACATATTGTACACACAGTAGTGGGCTTACTAAAAATGTTCCATCTCGGCAGGTCGAACATAACAGGATATACTGTACTGCAGACTTGTAGTGAATCCATCCTTGTACTCACATTCTAACAACCATCCCTTTTCCTTTTTCTTGGGCCTTCTGTTTTTTTCTTCACCACTTGTTCTTTTTTTTGGGGTTTTTTCCACCTTTGTTAAGGGGGTTTTATTGCCAATTTTTTTGTCGTTCCAGTTTTTTTTCGATCCTTTTCCTTCCCTTTTTTCTTTTTGATTCCCAAGGGTTAATTTTTCTTTTTCTTCAATTCTTCTTGTTGTTTTGTTCTTCTCCCCCGTGTGCTCTACTGTGTCGTTTTTCCCCTGTGTATACATATATGGGGCTATATACGATGACCCACAGGACATGCAGTATTAAAGCATACCAACAGTGCACCTTCTCATGTATAGTCAATTATAAATGGGTAGTATGGAAAATACTATTGTAATGTTGTCACACGCAGCCGTGTAAATTAAACGATAGCTGAAACAGTGGAAATATTGTATTTCATGCAGTAGTATACACTGTACTGACTATAGGGTATCATAAAGTTTCTATAACCTGCTTCCAACAAGGAAGTGCTTAAGTCTCTTTCCATCGCGTCTGAAGATGTTATACTGTACTTCTTTCTCTTTCTATTAGAACTGACACACTTTTAAAGCTTACTAACTGCCTGCCTGGCTGAGCAATGGATTTCAAAGTAGATCGAATGGACGACAATAGATTGACGCTTGTATTTATAGGACGATTGTAGAGTCAAAGAATGAGTTGTGGTCTGGGATCTTCTGAAAGGAAATTATAATCTTTTGATTCTGGTTGGTTTATTTATAAGAATATTGTGTGTTTATTATAGCTAGCATTTGGAGTTTAAATTGTGATATATATATAGATTTTTGTGTTGAGCTGTTTATTATTATAAAGTCCAATTAGAATATATGTCACCATAGGCGTGACTAACGACTAATCAAATTTTATTTCAAATAGTGAAAATGAAGCAAAAAGTCTGAAATTGTCTCAATTTTGCCAACCGCATTTAAATTACCAACTATTTATATTGTCTGAGCAATGAAACATTTAAAATTCAATTCATGACACACCCATTTATTTTACCAGTTGGAGAAAAAGGCTTTTAATGGACAATATGTAGCCTTAGTGTGATCAAGTTTTATAATAGCGCCTGTGAAATATTGTATTGATGGATATTGTCGCGCTTTATTATTTATAATTTTATTATTGATCAAATACAATCTTAGTTTGGCAACATTTTTTACCAAAGATAAAGAGCTTCTAATAAGGTGATTTATTGTACTGTAGCTTCAGGTTTTGGTTTTTTTTTTTTGCAAGGTGCATGCTAAACATTGTTGAAAGTTTCTACATGCTGAAAATACCAGGTGACGTATTCCAAATATAATTATATAGGTATAGTATACACTTTCATGGGGTTGGCAGGGGGCGGGAGAATATCATGAAGTAATGAGGGATGTAAGAAATCAACTCCTCCCACTGGGTTTCACCACTGGAGAAAAATTGCTTCCTATTACTTTGAATTGACTTCCATGTTACATTAATGAAGCTACTGTAATGTTCGTTTCTGTATAATTACACTGCATTGCTTTGTACTATGTATTGCATTGCACTTTACAGTATTACATTGTACTGTATTGCATTGCATTTTACTGTACTGCATTACATTGCATTGAATTACATTGTTCTTTAATGTACCATACTGAACTACATTGCACTTAACTGCATTGCATTGTACTGTACTGCATTGCATTGAATTACACAGTTCTTTATTGCATTGCAGTGTAACGTACTGAACTACATGTATTACATTGCACTTGCAATGTATGTATTGCATTGTACTGTACTATATTGTACTGTTACATTAATGAAGCTAATGCACTGTTCTTTGCTGAATAATAATAATACTATTTACACTTCATTGCATTGCATGTACTGCATTGTGTTGCACCATACTGAACTGCATGTATTGCATCGTAGTGTATTGCATTGCACCATAGTGAATTGCATATATACTGTATCGTACTGTATTGCATTGCTCTGTACTGCATTGCATTGCACTACATTGCATGTTGCTGTACTGTATTGCACAATACTGAACTGCATGTATTGCAGTGTAGTGTATTGCACCGTACT
>KN882547.1:45265-57736 GCA_000934455.1 Apostichopus parvimensis
CAGCTCCCTCAGTCTGAGTAGGGCATGTTTTTTTAAAAAAAATTTTTTTAGCCATCATTTATTTATGAGTAGGGCATATTAATGTGGTTATGTACAGTATTCTAACTACTGTACTCCAAATCAGAAAAAAAATTGTTAAGTACAATCAAATTTTTTTTTATTTTCCCCACATATCACAGGTAATAACCTTTGTTTTCACTTGCAAAACTTTGATGTGTGTGCCTTATAATTCCCTCATTCTTGACGAGACTTATATTTTTAAAGTAATTTCACCCGTTTGAGAAGTATGGTGATAACACATTAACGATAACTTCAACGTATTAAGTGAAGCTTTAACAATCTGGCATTTTGCTGTAATTAGATCACACTTTTCTTTTTGTGTGTCACTAACCTACCGTCCTATTAATATTTACATAGTATAGAAATTTCATACAAATTTTTTTCCAATCTACAGCAGAGTAAACTAGCAAACCAACAGTGCATTACACAGCATGTCTATTGATAAGTGCAGATACACATATGATAGTACAGTACACACATACTGTGTTTGTATGCAGGATAGGCACTACCATATATACAGACTTACTGTACATACAGTACAGTAGCTCTGCACCTCATCACTCAAGTACAGATGGATTTTTCAGCAGGCAGTTGAGGTGCCTTCTGTGAAAAGATCTTTCAATTTTCAGGTGTGTTTATCATCAAATGAGTTACCCTAAGGAGTCGTGAGTAAATTCCTCATCGACTCTCGGAATGAATTTATATCGAATTCAGAATATCAAGTTGCAGTGAGAAACAATTTTTCGGTGTTGTATTTAAAATTAAAAAATTTCAAAAATATTTTTTTGGGTAAAATTTCCAATTTGATTTTAATACTATTATACTGTTATGAAACTGAAGGCAGAATGTCCAATGAGCCCTACTTTTTGAGTTCTCTTAATTTAAAACAGTTCCAGACTTTTACAGATATTGACCTCAAATGACCGTTGACTTCCACAAAAGGTAATTTTATTCAGAGTTTGTTGCTAAGAGCCAATTTGCAACTCATACTCTCATTTCAAGGGAAGTTCTCTTTGTACTTATACTCCTGCTGATGTACTCCTATTGCATATATATGAATTCTACTGGTCAATGTGGTGTTGTCAGCTCCTGACCAATATAACCCTAAGTGGAAGCTCTGTAAGGTGGGTTATGATCTTCAACGGTCAAGACCAAGCAGGAATGTTAATCGAACCTCTGTATAGCCGAAGCATAGCCAACTTTGTAGCCAAACGTGTAGCCAAAGGCATGAAGGCTCCTGTGTCCTCTCTCCCAACCCCCCCCCCCCCTGCCGCCCTCTTCAAGTATGGCACCATTATGTGCACAGACAAGTTAACAAGTTAAAGAACATGAGAACTGTACCAATCCTTTAAATTACTGCTGCCTCTCTTTAAACTGTTGGTTCCCTTCTAATGCAGAATTCCTGGCTTGTTTACTACATTAAATGGGTCTCCAGTAAAGCAGTTTTGTCAATTTGAACAACAAGGAATTTACAAGGAATTTCTTCCCAACGTTTTCAAGGTTTAATATCCAGGCTTGCCACTTCCACAAATACAAGGATGTAATTCAGTTTGCATAAACTTGCTGTATGTTTTAAGTATTCAGTTTGCATAAATTTAAGTTAACGTATTCAGCTTGCATAAATTTAAATAAGCTCAATATACAAATTATGAATTACAAACCTTGTACTTTAAGAAGACATAATGACAATGTATTCACATATACATACTATATTTGGCTATCTAAAAGTAGATGCCACTTTGCCATTTAATAACAAACCGGAAAAGTCTCTTCAAGTTTATCATATGATACTTCATATGAATTTTTATTATTTAACTTTCACTTTTCATTAAGGAACAGTTCTTGTTGCCATTAAACACACTTCATATACCTACAATAACGTACTGTACCTTGTAGTACACATGCTTAGTACAGTTCATAAATGCCGACACTTTCCAGCATAGCAATTTGGACAAACCTTCGGAGGGCAAAACAACTTCCTGGATTACGAATCGAAACAAAACGGTTAGAAGGAAGTCAACGGCTAAAATACTACCAAGAAGATTCTTACTAATCATCGGTCGCTCAATTACTTCTTCCGTGATCGAGTTCCTCTAGGTGAGACGCTTCTTTTCCAGGACAATTATCGCAGCGGTGCGGCTAGAATTACCCATGAGTTTCAACGTAACATCGAGAGATGATCGGTTAAAGATATTGATACAATAAACTTCATTGTGTTAGATAACGTAGTAGTACGTTGTAAATAATAGATAACTAATCATTTATAAATAATTAATCATTAATAAAATTCAATAATTTTTTTTTTTGTGTTAGTGTATTTTGTATTGAGTGTAGAATCACTACAAATAATCAATAAATTAATAATAAATAATAATTTTAATAATTAATATGATTTTTTAAATTTTCAATAAATTTAATCAATATTCCTTGAGTATAAATTTAATCTTGGGTATAAATTTCCTTGATATTTGTTAAACAATGCTCACCAAACAGTTCAGACTGAATCCCTGGCGTGAGAATGTTCTTTGGTTGTCTGGCCCTTGAACGAAAATCAGACTGGGGATTTTATTAGGTTTGTTTTCGATAACGATTTTTGTGGGAGATGGTTTGGACCGCAAGATTAAATGATTAAAGCATATTTTGACTTGATGAGTATTAATTTAGAATGAGTAGCTTTGCTATGTAAACTTCTTGTCCAGCTCGAAGAAAGAAATCAGAAAAAATAAGAGTTAACAAGAGTTAATAGCAATAAATGAAAGTTGTGGACTCCCGAACAGATTCAGAGACAGGGAAAAAAAGGCTTAAAAGAGACAAAGAAGGGAACACTTATGCAAATGAATTTATAGCCTCAGCCCCGAAACAAGAACACAAGCTTGTTATATGATTCATTTAAGATTCAGTGTCCACCATAGACTTTTACAACTTTTTTTTTGTACTTTGGGGACAAAGTTTCGACCTTAAATGTGATAATTACAATCCTGCATATCTGCCAGGTTGCAGAAGTTATAAATCAAGATTTAAAGATTCAATTCAATGGATTGAAGAAATAAAAGTACATACTTGATTTTAAGAGCCACTCTACTGTGGAGAGCAACTGTAGAAGCATGTCAATTACTGTTTATTACCGTTGAATAATTACCGTTGAAGTAGTACTCACTTTCAGACGCTTTTCCTGGAGGTAATTTTCCTTTTTGAAACACTCTGAGCAAACTTGATAAACAACACAATTAATTAATTGTATCCTGTCATTACCATCAACCATTGTCCGTTAGTCGATTAACGAAAGAAACCTATGGACATACATGTACTGTACGTGTAAACTGAAAGAACGGATCGCCTGTGTTCATTCAATACAAGAATACATTCTTTTGAACTTCAGGGCAAGAGAGGGTGGGGCTTGACTTGGTTTAACTCAACGAGCCTGTACCCAAAATATGACAGTTTATCTACTGTAACTTAACATAAATAGATATTCTATATATCTATACACTTAGTTTACACAATACGGGTATAACTATACAGCAACTTCTGATAGAGCATATTAAATGGACTACAGTATATTCAGTAGCCAGGTCAGGCCCGATGAACGATGTCACCACGCCCGTTTTTGGTGTTTTTGGTGAAAAAATCAAAACATGGGTCATTTTTTTTTAATAACATTGACATGATAGCTCTTTGAAGGTTGTTTGTCACATTTAATTACATATAAAGCAGAAAGAAATATACCATATTGGAAACCGCAATTGCAGCATTTTACTCACGATCCTGAACACTTGACAGTTTATTTTCATATGTATGCTTAATACTAGCAGTCCAATTATATTGTTTGCCTGGCAGTCATAGACTAACTAAATTTCTTGTCGGACGACCACAGCTAAATGACAAGCAATCTATTTACAGTGAAATAAACAAGGACTCATATTTTAATACCTTTATAAATAGGAATTTCAGAATGTCCTGACCCATGTAGGAATCCTACAACTTAACAAGGAACATGTGCACACCATACACACAGCTAACTGGAGTTTTCTGAACTTGTAAGGCTATCCAATAGCTTCAATAATCATATGTAATTACCTTTCATTTGGTGCAAAATCTATGTGTGAGTATTAATTGCATAAAATGTCTACAGTATTAATTGAAAACATTCTCTTTGGAATAATTCTGTCGGTAAATGTGAAATTTACAGACCAAATTGCACAAAGCTCCATTAAATGGACAAATATATTCCTTCTGCAGGAGAAAGCAAAATGCTGACATACACTAGAGCTCTACATGTTGGAACAAGAAAACCAACAGCATATTGTTGAATACTGTAGTATGGGCTTACTATGTACACTCCTTTAAGAACTAAAGACCTAAACTACAGTGTGTGTCAATACTGAGTACTGTAACCATTGACTTGCGTTCACAGTGTAACAGCAACACAGACCCTGTACAAAATGTTAACACCCTAACGACTCAACGACAACCCACTCAACTTTTTCACAAACTACTTTTGTGATCATGTTGGTTTTGAATTGAGGCCAACTGGTGTCAAAACTCCCCTTCAGCATGAAAACAAACATTGAATATAAATTTGGAACCAAACTCAAGCACAGAGCTTTGTAATTTGTAGATTTATCACCAAGTTTAAATGTCCGACTAAGCCATCTTTTAATTGGCAATCACTTCTTCGTTAAAAGTTTACTGCTAATCTAAATAGCATACGTGAAGTGTACAGTACCATGCAATAATATCTGTAAATAAATGCAAGGGTTTATGACGTATTACGTATTTTTCATTTAATAATATAATCATTTCAAAAGATGCCGACTGCTATTGGCAGCTACAAACTGTACACTGTCTGTTCAGCTAGATGAATGCAATCAAGCATGCCATGACAGTATGCAAGTAAAGAATGGAGCCGAGACCTCAAACACGTTTTGAGGTCTACAGACAAACCACCACTGCACGGTTAACCTCATTTCTTTTCTACACTCTAGACAGTTTACATACATACCCGACCACCGCACCAGTCTCGCGTCTATTTTAATAGTCTTTATCCATCTTTATGCTGTAGTAGATTATAGTTTCATATTAATTGTTTGTCATCACACCAAACGGCTGAACCACCCAGCCTATGGTGAATATGTCACCAGGCTTCATACATTCTTGTATACTATCTCAGCACTTGCCTTACAGTTATCCTATTGAATAGACGTGTGCTTAAACCGGCTAGCTCAGTGTTATTGTATTCTCTTGTGGTTCTCTCATACCGGAGTCACCACATAAGCATAATGGGATATATGATATTTTAAAAGAAAACTGCAGACTCAACCATCATGTTTAGCTTTAATATCATTTTTATGAACAATTCTCCCAAGAAAAAATATCTAAGCAAGATCTTGCTTGGTTTAGGTGACAAATTGTAGAATCTTAAAAAGTTGTTTCATGGAGTTGCCAAATATTGTCAATCCGTGGCATTATAGTGCCACAAGAAGGCAAAACCTTTTAACATTTGCTCAAGGTGAATATGAACTGTGACATGAGACTGTTTGGACATGTAAACACAGGTCCTCTTTTAAGATCAGAGTAGAGATTAGGTTTAATCATTACCTGAGGACATATTTTGGAGAAATTTCAAAATAAATTGTGATGTATTCATGTTGGGAGTACTTGACCACTTACCCCTCTCCCCCTCCTCCATGCCATCCAACCTCCTTCCCACCCCCAATAGAGGTTAAATAAATATTAATTTCACATTCAGGCAGGATAAACACACTTATAATGGAACATCAATGTCGATAAAATTCAAAATTTTATGTTTCTAAAAATGTTTCAGTTTCAGTTTAATTCAATATAAATTTATTTATTTTTTTTTATAATTAATAGGTAGCTTAGAATTCGAAATTAAGAGAGGATATATAACCCATAAATATGTTATTTCTGCTAGTAGGAAATATGGTATATATATATAGATTCAAAATGAGCTAAAATTGTTCCATGCAGAAACTCCATGAAGAACTGTTCTAGTTAGAATTGTGAAGGGTTTTTCCAATTATCCAGAATTGTCAGATAGCTAACAGCTAAGTACTGTACATCAAACCGTTGAAGCCGAAACAAAGCCCCAGTCTCCGAAAGCCATAAATTCTCATAATCTACAGCAATGTTCATCAGTCAAATTTGAACGTTTTACATACACTCCTAAAACCATTCAGATTATACTCAAAGTACATGTACATAATCTTGAACAGATATATCGCGCAGGCAGAGAAAAAACATATTAAGTGTATGATCAATGGCTTTCGAATGTGTCTGAACTTTAGACCTCACAGCTCAATGTAACCTTGGTTATATAAAGTGTTGCATATCTTGCAAATTTGGCATCTCTTGGTTTACAATGTTCGCTAATGTACATTTCTCTTTACACTGGTTTAATAGCTGGGAGGCTGCATTTTCAGTGAGAGTCCTTGATGCACTTAATGGGGTGACTCAAAGTGCATGAAGAAATGGGGGAATAATTTATTCTCATATATGTTGTGTCTGCAGTTTTGTGGTTTACCAATTTTGCTTCCCTGAAAAACACTGTTCAAAGATGATATATGGTACTATGTACAAAACCTATTATATCTGCATAATTTGTGTGGCAACTAGCCTAGATGTTTGTGATGCATATTACTATGCGATACCAAGAAAGAATCCAATGGAATAAATTGAAGAAGAGTGAAGCTATTATTTTTTCTTTTCTTTAAAAATTTTTTATTTTTATTTTTTTATATTTTTTCTTTTCTTTGAAATATTTTGTATACTTATGCATCTGGCAATGTGTTTAACAGAATGGATGTCATCAGGGCATTTCAGTTGAAAGTGTCTTGGTTTTTCTTTACAATGTTTCAACCATTTTAATATTCATGTGTGCACAGAGGAAAATAAAATTTCTCAAAAAGATGAAATACTTCCAACAGAGATGACTGACAGGTAAGAAAGCATTCTATGTGTACCAGGTCTCCAATGATAAATCAATGACAAGATTATGACAGCCATACTCAGTGGCGGAGCGTCCATGCAGTCAGAGGGGGCAGATGCCCCCCCCCCCTGACGGACTCAAATGGACTGCTGGCGCCCTTTTCAGGTTTTTACCACTTTTTACTTATTCACAATTATTGATTTTTTATTGCGCTCTCAAATACCTATTGGCATTTGTAACATTTTCTTGGTGTAATTTTCTGACAAAATGGCGATGACACCTACTTATTCTTTGTTTATCTGCAAATTAGCAAGGCCTGGAAAGGGTCATTTCCGGCGATCTAGGGAGTATCTTTACTCAAAAAATTCTGTACGCTCCGCGCCAACCTGTGGTGGCGCTCCGTTTAGATAGTGTCGAAAGCGCCCCTACAGACCATTCTCGCCCCCCCTGACCAATACCCCTAGCTCCGCCACTGGCCATACTGTTAGTAACGATTCTGCAGCACATCTTCCCTGATGACAACTCAGACCACCTACAGTCACACTTCCTAGACTAATTGAAAGTTAAACTAGTCACAAAAGTTTACATTCAAGCAACCATATCTTGAGTTAGAAACAAGATAATGAGATGAGGTTTTCATGTAACAATACAGAATATTTTTCTTTACAATATAAGCCCTACATTGTCTGTTGGGAGGTCCCTTTCATATACCTTACCTGCAAAATGACATCATAGAGATACAAGTGACAACATCCAGACACGACATTAACTGTGAACTAGGATATATCTCAAAAAAAAGGAGCAAGATTTCTCTTCTACCAGCTGCTGTTTGGGAGAATTAATTACCCCAAAGATTTGAATCATACCTAACATGTTTGCTAACGATGATCATTGGTTTTTTGTTCTCCTTTATATATTATGAATATTGCTCACTTAACCCACAGTAACCTACAGTAACAGTAGCCTAACAGAAGCCTACAGTACTTAACAAAATGACCGACCAAATAGATCACATGTACATACATATTATCCTAACTATCTACATACATACAGTATATACAGTATGTTGAAATGAATACAGCATTTATCAGTTTTAATTGTAAGCGATGAAGAAAACAGGAAATAAAGAGCCCACTAGGGACTGGTTAGACACATCACTGGCATGAAGCCCTTCATTGATGAATGTTCAGGTATACAATCTATAAAGGGTTGCAATTCAGCACCACAGTAGGTCTGGTATTCATTCAGCATAAGATTCATACCTTCATGAAGAGCTAACTAGAGACATGGTAAGACACATCACTGGCAGGAAGTCCTTTATTGATGAATGTTCCTATACAATCTCTAAAAGGGTTGCATTTCAGCACTTCACTAGAGATATTCATAAAATATATGATTCATACCTTCATGAAGAGCCAACTAGAGACATGGTTAGACACATCACTGGCAAGAAGCCCTTTATTGATGAATGTTCCTATACAATCTCTAAAAGGGTTGCATTTTAGCACTTCACTAGAGATATTCATAATACAAATGATTTATACCTTCATAAAAGAGCCAACTAGAGATATATGGTAAGATGCATCACTGGCAAGAAGCCCTTTATTGATGTTTCAATACAATCTCAAAAAGGGTTGGTTTCAGCACTTCACTAGAGTTATTCATAATACAAATGATTTATACCTTCATAAAAGAGCCAACTAGAGATATATGGTAAGACGCATCACTGGCATGAAGCCCTTTATTTATGAATGTTCCTATACAATCTATAAAAGGGTTGCATTTCAGCACTTCACTAGGTATTCATAAAACTTAAGATTACTACCTTCATATGATTACATTGTACAGTACTGTACACAGTGATGTTACATGTGGGCCATACAGTAGATTATAATGTATATATATAGGTTGTATGACAAACATGCAGTAAAAGTCAGTATCTACCAGTCTAGAATCACACACGTAAGATACATTATGAAGCCCAAAAAAGGACATGTATGTATTTAATTACTTCTATTCAATAGTCAATTTTATCTTGCCGGGGGGGGTGGTAATAATTTCTAGTCTGAACAAGTAAGCTTTTTGTTTCTATACAATCTCTAAAAGGATTGTATTTCAGCCCTTTATTAGATATTCATTTTACATATAATCATACCTGCACATGGCCATGTTGCTGTATATATATGGCCATAGATCCTTAGTTGTATACATACAAGTTGGGTGACACACAAACATACAGTAAAATACAGTAAATAGTAGTTTAGAATCACATTAAAGATGTACGAATTATTAAGCCAAAACAAGGATATGTATGTAAATAAAGATTTATTCCATAGTAAATTGTATCTCAAACCATTGGGAGTAATAATTTCTACAGATTACAGGGAACTGAACAATTTATCCAGTATCGCATTGCAAAATGCTATGCAAAACTGTGCAAACTGCTATACAGGTGCAACGATGTGTACCAGGTTGTTTTTGCACAGTACTTAACGATACTAATGTGGTATAAAGTTCTTCAAAACTGTTTCCAATATTATTAGCCAAAATATTAGCCAATGATGGCTTCTTCGCGAGTTCCGTAATGTTCGGTAAATTACGAATTTTCAGTAAATTCAGAATGTAAATTCAGAAAGTAATTCAGGAAGTAAATTCAGAATTCAGTAAATTCAGTAAAAACAGAATGTTCAGTATATTATTCCCTACTATTAACAGTTAGCTGAATTCCATGTGTAGTATATAAGCCAATGAGGCTTCTTCGCGAGCTCCTGCTTGCAGGAGGATCTAAAATACATACATACATATACACATACAGTATATTAATAATGTACATGGCAGTCAGATACAGCCATTCATGGTAAATAATATATACCTGTACCTAGTTTGCACTGTGGCTAGTCCACTACATTCTGCTATACTCTGCAATGTTTACACCACACATGGCCTGTACAATATGTACACAGTAGTTAGGAGTAGACAGTACAGGAATTAGTCACCTATCAAAACAACCTTGGCAACCCATGTATGTTAGTTCAACTTTGTCCATGATTCAAATTAAGCCAAGACATTCCCCCGATACTGACTGTACATGAATGTAATTTATAAGTTGCAAGCGCTCTCTCCAATAATTTGCGATGGCACTGAAGGAAGTGCAAATTGAGTTTAGCCAGACCCAGCAAAGCAGGGGGTACACAGAGATGAACGAGGAAACAGCTTGTCTAGCCTTGTGCATACATCTTACATCTTCTACATCATGCCTCAATAGTTTGAGTAATTACTCCATTTCCCATTTACAATACTATATCTAGAGAACCCAAGAGCCCTTCACAGGCTCAATGAGGTCTGAGTGGCAGCCTGCAGGTACCTGTATATTGCTGGTAATGAATGCATATATGTGGAAATGAAGTAGTACTGTAAGTGAGAGAGAAACTGACACTGATGTACAACTTGTAATTCCATTGTGCAAAGAAAGTGAAAATAAAAACAAATTAAGGCGTTCACTCAGCAATGTCAAGTACTTCCCACATCAGAATGGCAGTTTTCAACAAATAGCAAATAGCATGATGTAGGCTACTTAGTATACATGTATGGTTTTAAGTACAGTAGCATACAAAATTCTTACTTGCAAAGGTACAGTACTAGAGCTGGCATAACCTAGGCTTTTCATAATTTTCTGTTATCCTGCATATTCTCAGAGGATTACTTTCTGAATTATTTAGGTTAATGAACTGTTTATGAAAAAGAATTATTGCTGTGTACAAAAACATGCTAGATGTCAACCAATTTATATGGCAGTTTGCTATGCTTGAGAGATACTGTACATGATTAATCATACCAATTGGTACAGCAAATCAGATGGGAGTGGGCTAAGCTTTATGGGATGTAGAGTCAAACACTCATTGGCTACATTGGTGTGAGCATGGACCCACATTATCAGTGATTTGATGACTTCACCTTACCAATGTAACATGTGCTATCTAACAGACTTCAATGTGAACCCTCAGCTCACCAATTTGGTTTAAAAACTATGACAGGTTCAAATAACCCATACCAAGTCTTATCCCATCTGGAGAGATCTTTCACACTCCCTCCCCTCCATCCACCCCCCCCCCTAAAAATTGTACTTAATTAAGTGTAGTGGAGAAAAAGGGATTATGAGAAGGAGGGACATACAGTGTTCATCAAGAACTTTCTGTCCAAAAAACAAAATACCCACAGAAACCTGAATTATGTGCCTTTACTCATTTGTATCCATTTGCAACAAGCTGGTTCCAACAATCTTTCATAGTCCAAGTTGCTTATGCCAGAGTATTAAAATTAACACACAGTGCTGAGGTCAATCTGTTACTACTGTGCATTTCATATAGGCCTATGGTGAAAAAGATTTTGCAGTTACACTAGGTTTACCTACCATGATTTAGGTCACAATGTTAGAAGTCTTACTCTTAGGCCAAAGTTACACTAGCTTTGGTTTGGATATTGTAGTTGTGAGTTGGCATACAGCTTTAATTATACTGTATGTATAGGCCCTACCATGCTCACTTTAGTACAAAAAGTAATATGTAATCTAGCTCAATACATGCTAATGATAGTCTAGGCTTTATGCTAAATCAGATGTCTCTCCTTTGGTCTAACTTACAGTTAATAAAGAACATAATCCAGGTAAGAGCATATCAAACTTGAAAGTTATGTTTAGGTTTACAAGTTACATCATCCATTGGTTGTATTGCTTTGACTTACCTTCCCAGGGCCTGATTGCCCAAAACTTTCATCCGATTTATTTGTTTAATCATGTTGGAAGTTGTATTTTTCTTCACGATGTTGACTTCATTTGAAACTGGTAATAATCCGGTCGTGCACAGTTTATTCTGTCATATACATACAGAGATGAGGTTAAAATCCTTGTTTTGTCTTCTGTATTTTGTTGTGTCTCAATTGCACTGCAACTTCCACAGCTGATGTATACATCACTTAGTTTCAATTACTACGTTAGCCTAGGTCAACTTAGCAATAATAGCACAGGTAGGCTTTTTGATGTCCTAACACACCATCACTTTTCTTCAGCTACCGTTTAACGACAGAGTGCAACCAGTTCTCGCAAATTTGACTTGTGTTTGCCGATGCTAAGATTTAACTCGACCCAGTCGTAGCTCTTGTTATTCCTGAAAACCAAGACCAAGTCATCAGGTGGCGATTTTATGTTGTTACTGTAGTCCAATGTACAACCTGTTCGCCATTTGTGATAAAATTAGGGCAGCGCATGCGGAAGTAGTTAGACTTCTGCAGTAAATCATGAGAGCCGATATGTGGTAAACGCCCTCAATTTTAAAGTTCTTGCGATATGACACCTGGGCACCAAATGTTACAAAATGTTGTTGAAAAAGACGGGTAGCAATAATAATCATCACCAGGGGCAGCAGAGCGGCGAAGGGTCCACAGAAATGACACTTTTCCATTTTAGT
>KN882547.1:57786-100084 GCA_000934455.1 Apostichopus parvimensis
ATACACATACAGTATATTAATAATGTACATGGCAGTCAGATACAGCCATTCATGGTAAATAATATATACCTGTACCTAGTTTGCACTGTGGCTAGTCCACTACATTCTGCTATACTCTGCAATGTTTACACCACACATGGCCTGTACAATATGTACACAGTAGTTAGGAGTAGACAGTACAGGAATTAGTCACCTATCAAAACAACCTTGGCAACCCATGTATGTTAGTTCAACTTTGTCCATGATTCAAATTAAGCCAAGACATTCCCCCGATACTGACTGTACATGAATGTAATTTATAAGTTGCAAGCGCTCTCTCCAATAATTTGCCATGGCACTGAAGGAAGTGCAAATTGAGTTTAGCCAGACCCAGCAAAGCAGGGGGTACACAGAGATGAACGAGGAAACAGCTTGTCTAGCCTTGTGCATACATCTTACATCTTCTACATCATGCCTCAATAGTTTGAGTAATTACTCCATTTCCCATTTACAATACTATATCTAGAGAACCCAAGAGCCCTTCACAGGCTCAATGAGGTCTGAGTGGCAGCCTGCAGGTACCTGTATATTGCTGGTAATGAATGCATATATGTGGAAATGAAGTAGTACTGTAAGTGAGAGAGAAACTGACACTGATGTACAACTTGTAATTCCATTGTGCAAAGAAAGTGAAAATAAAAACAAATTAAGGCGTTCACTCAGCAATGTCAAGTACTTCCCACATCAGAATGGCAGTTTTCAACAAATAGCAAATAGCATGATGTAGGCTACTTAGTATACATGTATGGTTTTAAGTACAGTAGCATACAAAATTCTTACTTGCAAAGGTACAGTACTAGAGCTGGCATAACCTAGGCTTTTCATAATTTTCTGTTATCCTGCATATTCTCAGAGGATTACTTTCTGAATTATTTAGGTTAATGAACTGTTTATGAAAAAGAATTATTGCTGTGTACAAAAACATGCTAGATGTCAACCAATTTATATGGCAGTTTGCTATACTTGAGAGATACTGTACATGATTAATCATACCAATTGGTACAGCAAATCAGATGGGAGTGGGCTAAGCTTTATGGGATGTAGAGTCAAACACTCATTGGCTACATTGGTGTGAGCATGGACCCACATTATCAGTGATTTGATGACTTCACCTTACCAATGTAACATGTGCTATCTAACAGACTTCAATGTGAACCCTCAGCTCACCAATTTGGTTTAAAAACTATGACAGGTTCAAATAACCCATACCAAGTCTTATCCCATCTGGAGAGATCTTTCACACTCCCTCCCCTCCATCCACCCCCCCCCCTAAAAATTGTACTTAATTAAGTGTAGTGGAGAAAAAGGGATTATGAGAAGGAGGGACATACAGTGTTCATCAAGAACTTTCTGTCCAAAAAACAAAATACCCACAGAAACCTGAATTATGTGCCTTTACTCATTTGTATCCATTTGCAACAAGCTGGTTCCAACAATCTTTCATAGTCCAAGTTGCTTATGCCAGAGTATTAAAATTAACACACAGTGCTGAGGTCAATCTGTTACTACTGTGCATTTCATATAGGCCTATGGTGAAAAAGATTTTGCAGTTACACTAGGTTTACCTACCATGAGTTAGGTCACAATGTTAGAAGTCTTACTCTTAGGCCAAAGTTACACTAGCTTTGGTTTGGATATTGTAGTTGTGAGTTGGCATACAGCTTTAATTATACTGTATGTATAGGCCCTACCATGCTCACTTTAGTACAAAAAGTAATATGTAATCTAGCTCAATACATGCTAATGATAGTCTAGGCTTTATGCTAAATCAGATGTCTCTCCTTTGGTCTAACTTACAGTTAATAAAGAACATAATCCAGGTAAGAGCATATCAAACTTGAAAGTTATGTTTAGGTTTACAAGTTACATCATCCATTGGTTGTATTGCTTTGACTTACCTTCCCAGGGCCTGATTGCCCAAAACTTTCATCCGATTTATTTGTTTAATCATGTTGGAAGTTGTATTTTTCTTCACGATGTTGACTTCATTTGAAACTGGTAATAATCCGGTCGTGCACAGTTTATTCTGTCATATACATACAGAGATGAGGTTAAAATCCTTGTTTTGTCTTCTGTATTTTGTTGTGTCTCAATTGCACTGCAACTTCCACAGCTGATGTATACATCACTTAGTTTCAATTACTACGTTAGCCTAGGTCAACTTAGCAATAATAGCACAGGTAGGCTTTTTGATGTCCTAACACACCATCACTTTTCTTCAGCTACCGTTTAACGACAGAGTGCAACCAGTTCTCGCAAATTTGACTTGTGTTTGCCGATGCTAAGATTTAACTCGACCCAGTCGTAGCTCTTGTTATTCCTGAAAACCAAGACCAAGTCATCAGGTGGCGATTTTATGTTGTTACTGTAGTCCAATGTACAACCTGTTCGCCATTTGTGATAAAATTAGGGCAGCGCATGCGGAAGTAGTTAGACTTCTGCAGTAAATCATGAGAGCCGATATGTGGTAAACGCCCTCAATTTTAAAGTTCTTGCGATATGACACCTGGGCACCAAATGTTACAAAATGTTGTTGAAAAAGACGGGTAGCAATAATAATCATCACCAGGGGCAGCAGAGCGGCGAAGGGTCCACAGAAATGACACTTTTCCATTTTAGTTTTAGTAAAAATGTTCTTTCTCTTAAATGAAAATACTGCATCGTTTGGTGCTCTTCCAGTTTTCCTTCATTCAAAACAGAGGGGGTGGAGCCTTGGAGGGATGAAGGGCATATATAAACTAAAGTACCTCACTGCCACTTGAATTTCGTACCTTCCCCAACCCCCCCCCCCCCCACATCCATAAACGATATTCAATTTTTTTTCGCCATCCCTGTTTATGACCATGTTTCTGGAAGTGTTTTTTTTCCTCTCACCGATTGAAAGTCCACTGCTCATTTTTGCGTTTTGTTCGGTGTTAAGCTTTCGATGTCCATTTTGAATATCGAATTATTCCAATATGAAAATAGTAAATAAATAAATTTTAAAAAATCAGCAATATATCACAACTCTTCCTTAAAATAACATATACTAATATGGCAGCATTGGTTGCAACAAGAGCAAAACGTTACAAAGGAAGGTCTAATTATTTTGTGGACTTGAAAGATTTCCCACACAGGGGTCACAGTAGAGTTATATTCAGAGCGCGGGAAGACTTCCGGCTAGCCTGGTCGGATTGAGGATACTGAAGAAACCCGGTGCCGGAACAAGGATTTCAAAAATGAACAGGGTAGATCCTGTGTGGTTCAATGAAGCTAACTTACCATGTCGGTGAGTCTGGGAGCGTCTTTTCCAGTTCTAATCCCAAGCTTGTGGTAAACAATTTACTATAACTTGCGCTTTCTTAAGGAGTAAATACTCCCTGTCAGTCGCCTTTACTGAGTAGCTATAAGGGACTTGAAGGAGCTGAGTGGAGTAATTAAATATATTATGTATTAGGTAGTAGCCTGATATGCATGAATAATAATAATAATAATAATAACAACAACAACTAGTCTTATGTAGCGCAGATTCCAACTAAAGTTGTTCAAAGCGCTTTACGGGTGGGTGCTGAAGGTGCAAAAACTAACAGAGTTGAGAGAAAGGAAAAGTTTAAAGACAGCGCTTGAATTGGATAACAGAATCCAAAACATAAATTCAACCGGGCGGGAGTTCCATAAACGTGGTGCAGCATTCTGAAAGCTACGGTCATGCACCGAAAGATCTTATACGCGACATTGGAACCTGAAGTTGAAATTGATAATGGGAACGTATTGGTTTACATTTAACTTGATGATGTAAGACAAAATTAAGGTAGGTTGAGTATACCAGTTTTTAATGGCACGAAAAGTTAGAATGAGGATTTTATAGTCAATATGGAGTCTTATTGGGAACCAGTGTAGTTCTTCCAGTATAGGAGTGATGGGGGTAAACCTGTTCGCCCTATGGACAATCGGAGCAGCCGTGTTTTGGATCCTTTACAATCTCGATAGTTGGGATGTAATTACACCAAATAGAAGAGGATTGTCATAGTCAAGCCTACTCGACATTACAGCATGAATAAGTTTCTCAGTCGCAGGCCTATCGAGATATTCCTAAGTAGCCCCACCCGCCTAATATGAAATATTGTCGACTTACATATGTGGTTAACTTGCTGATCCATAGCAAGTGAGTGTCCATATACACACCGAGATTGCGGACTAGCGGAACAGAGTTTATGACCTTGAAACCAATTTTTAAAGAAAGCTGATTTGATCCCAATACATCAGTAGACCCACTTCGGAAAACAATTACCTCAGTGTTTACATCGTTTAACTTAAGATACTAATTGGACATCCATAGCCTGACTTCCTGGATGCATGACTCCATCTTAGATACAGCTAACTTGAGATGTTTTGGTTCAAAGGCAACATAAAGTTATGTGTTATCAGCATACAACATATAGGTAATATCATAACTATTAATGTTTCCTAGCGAAGAGGTACATAGAGAAAATAGAACAGGGCCGAGAATTGACCCTTGAGGTACCCCATGGTGGAGAACATGAGACGTATTGCGTGACACTTAGATAAGTTGTGATCGACTTTCCAGGTAGGATCTAAACCAACTCAAAGCGATTCCTGAGAAGCCGAAATAAACCCCTAATTTCTGGAGTAGAATACTATACATGGCCCTACCGTGTCGAAAGCTGCAGACAAATCTAATAAAAATAATAGTACACATTTCCTGTTGTCAATTGTATAGAGGATATCATTTTGAAATCTAAGTAGAGCTGTCTCTGTGCTAAAACCTGAACAGTATTCAGACTGGAAGGGATCAAGGCAGTTAGTATTCTCAATATAAGCTGCAACTTGATCAAGAACAGCTTCCAATAACCTTAGATACAAATGGTAAGTTGGTCACTGGTCTGTAAGTGTTCCATTAATTAATATCTACTTTGTTCTTTTTTACAGAATTTATATTACAACTGCTTGTTTGCGTGGAATAAGAAACACACCATGCGACGGCCAACCCTGTGTCTCTTGGATGGAGCATAACTATCCAAGAGCTTACTCAGTGAATTGTTATATATAGTATGCAACCTCACTGTCAATGTCTCCTTCTCGGGAGTGATAAAGGTAACGGAGTTCGGATTTGAAGGCATTTATGGGAAATCTGCGAAAACTTCGAGACATGATGTAGGTCTCTTTCGGTGTGGGCTTGAATAAATCCAATGTCGCAAGCATGATCGATGGTCACTGATATTGAAATCATGCACTGAAATCCCACTGATGAAATTTCGGTCAATTCTAATTGATAGGTAGGTCAAGTGTATGACCACTAACTTCAGAACTGTGGGCCCACTGCAGGCCCATAGTAAGGAATAATGACTCCAATCAGCACTAACATTGATGTAAAGAGGGCACAATACTCGTGTCATGTAGCTTAAGAAGTTTGTGTACACTGCATATGATGGTGGCTCCGATATCTGAGCCACCATCCAATATTGGACACATAGCAGCCTCGGTCGGGGAGGCGGGGGGAGGCAAGTACCCATTGTGACCTGGCTAGGTATCGGGTCTGAGCCGCTGGTGTGCATCATGGTCCGCACACATTGTGCTCCTGGGATCACCATGTAACGTCCCCATCATACGGATCGGAGTGTTCCTCTTTTATTACCACTTAAAACCATTATAAAAAGTGATTTCCATTGAAACTGGTCTACCTTAAAATACGTCTCTTAAAGTACACCTCTTAAATTCAAATTTCGATCCTTCATGACCTACTTATGAAAACCTCAATAGCTCAAATAATGTTTGAATCAGTGGAGCGTAAATGATGCGTTTCAGCTCTTTGTCGGTTTAGTTTTGGCCGCAGCAAATAGAAGCTCGAAATTTATGTTTCGTATAAGGACCAGAGAAACGAAAGTAGTGTAAGTATGAAACTCTATACTTAGCAAAGTTTAAAGAGAGTTCTGTTTTTCATTCTGATGATTCTAAATCACAGAATAGTTTAAATTTCATGCAGCTACTCAGGGTTGGCAGTGTAAATTGGCTTAATGTTAACTTCAAAACCTTTCATGTATGCCAATAACTTGGGATTACCCCAGCCTTGTATACACTCTGATACAAATTTATTCTAGCCTAAACATTCCAACTACTAGCAGATTATTCGGTTTGAAGATTAACCACTTTTGTCCTCAAACAGAAGGAACGAAAAAAAAAATGGCTACCAGGGTGCTAACCCCAGTGAGGCAGGCCTGGAATCAAGGTATGGTGGCTTCAATCAATGTCAAGTTATGATGTTATTATAAGAAAACTTTGAATATCAAGGAGGTTTCCTTTCTGCAAAGACGAGCAACATGAGGCTTAATATTACACTCGAGTCGATCTCTAGTCTAACTTGGCCAGGCCACACGTTAGGCTAGGGGCCTAACTTTAATAAACTCAATTTCGTCTTACTGTGTAAGGCCTAGGCCCTAGGTGAAGTTTTCAAGAAGCCTAGCATGTGCCCAAGCTTCAGCTAAGCACAGACGCTCCCAACGATGTTGTAATACGATGATTTAAAACGATGGTTACAATATGACATCTAATCATGGCAACTACAGTGTGTGTTATTACACTTAGGCCTACAGCAGCATCTAATAATGTAGCATGGTGGGCTCATAATTGACGCACTTAAGGATTTGATCAACGATATCTATCAAGGAAAAATCCAAATCACTCAACTGTATGTGTTTTTCATATGTGTAGTTCCTCAGAAATGTTCTGATCTCAAAATATTTAAGGTTCTGTGCTTATGCAACGTACAATTGAGCAGAATTTTACCTCAAAATGTCTGCCGTGTCAAGTTCTTTCATAACCCTAAATTGACACATTCGTCGATAAGTTAACTGTAGTGTAGGCCTTAGTGTACATCCATTGACTTTGGATGCTGTTTGCTATGCTCTGAGCCTAAGCTCAGACAGGTCAGGTCCCAGAGAGTATTGTTATCATATTGAGGTAATGTTGGTTATTTTAGGGTGTAAGATTTCCAAATGCCCAACAAACGTGCAAAACTGGGGAGAGGGTGTTAAAAGCTTAAAAAATACCACAATTTGAACAGCAAATAGCTGAAATGGATTCAAACTCATGAAATATGTAATTCTGCTTGACTGCAAAAAGTTTAGGTGGCCTGCTGTATCGTTGCTAGTGAAAATTGAAGGTGCGTCAATTACGGGGGTGCGTCAATTATGAAGCCTTTACTATATATGTACTCAAGTTAACCCTAGCCTAGAAGCATACCCTGGTACCACTACTAGTACTAGGTCCTAGGCCTAGTACCGTACAGAAAGACTAGCCTAGGCTTAGGCTATACTAAGTATAGCCTGAAAGTGAGACCTAACATAAATTAAAGTTAAGGTAGGCCTAATTCCCATTGACTGCTTAGGCTATGGCCTAATGTCTGTTTAACTGATTGTCAGTAATATAGGTATGTTATAAGTTCTTAATTACCTGTATAGTAAAGGCTTCATAATGACGCACCTTCGTAATTGACGCACCTTCAAATATTACTAACAAGGATGCAGCAGGCAACCTTAACTATTTGCAGTCAAGCAGAGTTACATATTTGATGGGTTTTTATCCATTTCAGGTTTATGCTGATCAATTTTTTTTTTTAACCTTTTAACATCCTCCCCCCAGTTTTGGACATTTTTTGGGCATTAGGAAAATCTTACTCCCTAAAAATAACCAAAATTACCTAAAAATATAATACCACTACTCTGGACTATACTGGGACCTGACATGTCAGAGCTTAGAGGCTCAGCTAATAGCAAACAGCATCCAAAGTCAATGGATGTATACTTAGGCCTACACTACAGTTAGCTTATTGACGAATGTGTCAATTTAGAGGTATGAAAGAACTTGACATACAATTGAGTGATTAAGATTTTTTTTATAGACATTGTTAATAAGGCCTTAGGTGCGTCAATTATGAGTCCACAATGCTACATCAGGGTATAAGAATCATACCAGTGCTCATTTGCAATTGTCCAGATAACAGGTTAAAGGGTATTGTCAATATAAGAGAAGAAAATAGCCAGAAGGCCTCACACATTCCAAACAATGTATTTTACTACAAAGTATTAATTACATGTGGTGGAATTTCTTTCAAGAGCACCATATCTTTATGGAATATACAAAGAAATTATCCTTGTAGCAGATACTGTTCTTGATGTATGATTATAGTTTATCAAAAGCTGCCTTCTTTGATGAACACTCACAGTAATTATTAGTAGTGTTTAACACTACACTTTTTTTTGGGGGGGGGGGGTGGAGGATGTGATACATAGACACAAATATGTACCAAATGCATCTCTCAGCACATTGCCAATGATCAGATGCATACACAAACATTCTTATTTAACTAATGATCGGGCAATGAGCCACAAAGTTCAGTACAGGAAGAAGCATTAGGCATACATGTACAATATTGTGCAATGTAGAGTCAGTGTTACCATCTGTGGAAACTTCTAACCCAATGTCTAAATTGATCGAAGTACCTAACAATTTTTTTAAAATTTCAAATATATATGCTAAAAGGGAACAAATTGACACCCATGTTGATAATTGTTTCAAAGTTAAGAAATCACTGAGAAATCATATTCTCAATATCTGAGAATACATTGGTGGGATAGAATTACTTGCAGGAAGGTATTAATGTCTGTTTCATAGCATGCTAAATGTTATAGGTAATAACTAGTTGTAAACAATTTTGAGTAGAAATTGCCTAAAAGGATTGCAATATTCCTTCAAAAGATTAGACAAGAAAGACGTTTGTTTAACTTTTGCTGTTTTATTTTTGTTGACAGGCATCAGACAATTCTTGAAGTATTCTTGGGATAAGGAACCAGTCCTTGTAGTTTCAATAGTCACAGGGTGTGCATGTGAGTAACAAGTATTTGTATTTCATTAGTCATAGGCTGTGCATGTGAGTAACAAGTGAAGTTCACTAGTCATAGGGTGTACATATGAGTATCAAGTCCCCATATATTTATCAGGGTGAGATATTAAATGATGTCTGTTAATCTAAGCAAAGTAAGTTTTTTTTTCCAGGAGAACCTCTGCTTATTGTTACATTCCATGTGACTGAATATTCTTTATTAATATTCTTTAATTGTGTCTTTTTTAAATAAAATCTAATACTTAAAAAAATCCACAAACATAGGGGGGGATCATTAGAAGGTTTTCAAATCTTTTTGTGTAGCGTGCTAAAATGTGCAGGTAAAAAATGATTACCTTACCAAAATAATTTAGTTCTGAATCATTTGTGACAGAAAGGATATATAGTCTAGGAGTGATTGGGAGCGTTGATAAGAAGTTACTGCCCACCACAGATGAAAGTTCAGCTTATACCCCTTCAGCTAATGTGAGCTGTAGGTTTTCTGTTCAATTTTTTTCCCATATAGTGTATGTAATAAATTTAAGAAAAGGAGAAAAAGATTGACTTTTCTTTATTCTTTCACTTTTCAGTACCACTTGCGTGGCTGGTAACACCCAAGTCATATCTGGCCAGACTTACAGATGATAACGTTAAATTTCCTAGAGAATATCCCAGTAAGTATCGTTTGTTGCATTTCCTTCAAAACTTGTCTATCATCAGACATGCCTCATTCAATAGTAAAATCACTTATATATTTGTTCTTTTATTGTGCTCAGCTCTTGGTTGTTTTCCAGAGATGATATAAAGGCAACAATTTGTTGACATTTTGTTTCTAGCATTGTTGATGTTAAAGGAAAGGTGGGGGGGGGGGGAGGGTGGTCAAGGGGTCCAATCAGCACATGTTTTTTTACTTTCCAGTTCATTGAAAGTAAACATGTCACAAACATGTCTGTATGTGTAGTAAACTTGGCTTGGTTGAAATTGTGTGGGAAATATTTTTGAAAATAAATGTGTTGACCTAATAAACGTATGTTTGGAGTTGTGACGAATAAGCACCGAAGTGAAGGGGATTCTATCGGAAGACAGTATCCTGTGAGCAGGAAAATATGCTGTCATAGTTTATACCTTTTTTCAGATGGTACTATTTTTGTTCAAGGGGTGATTCTGGTCGGTGAATATTTTTCTTCTTCTTTCGATCCTATTTGCAGCACCTGTAAGATACGAGGAAAGCAAAACAGGACCACCGACCTCGGTATGACATTGAAGAGAGCATTCTTTGTGTGTGTACCATAGGTCAAAGGTCACATGCCTTTCAGAAATGCCTTTCAGAAATGTGTGACCTCAAAGACACTATATATTTAAAATGAGTTTACTGTTTGCCATGAAAATATCTGAAAACAGAAGACAGAGAGATGAGTTTGAAGTTGGAACTTTAGAAATGGATGATCTGACCCAGTACATCAAAATATGAAGAAACTCTTTTCAGTCCTGCAACCAGACTGTCATAGATTCGTCAAATTCCTGTTCTTTCCTTTGCACTAACATATATCAAGTAACAGTTCTTAAAGGCATTGAAGACTCCCCCCAAACCGCTTGCGGCCATCTGAAATAGTTAACTTTCCGTTGCTTGCAAGTGGCGTTATGTTCGTATCGCTACAAAATGCAGACAGTACAGTAATGAAACGTGATACCTTGTTATCTTTAGGTGGACCTGAGATGTCCATCGCTGTAGTGTTTGTACACTGTGCTGTGGGTATTGACCGCAGCTGTATGTACTGACTGTACACTAGTGTCTAATTACCGATGGTAGCAAGCTGTGTGTGTGTATTTTCTGGGATCGATGGTGGTGTCTATCACTTCTGTTACACCTCATTCAAAACTAGGTCAGATTACCGACATTAGACGTTTCTTTTTGCGGGAGTCTTCACACCCTTTAAATGGGGTCTTAACTTTGGATTGTACCCTCTGGTTCTCATCAGTGATTGTTCTAATTGATAGCAAGATCGTTATTATCAACTAGAGACAAAAGGGAATGGGGATGGGTGGAGGATGGGACAGAATGGGAAGCATTGTAAGCTGCTCATTAAGTAAACAGTCACCATCTAAATGATGTTAATTTCAACTTGACAAACAGCTAAATAAATCTACATTAGAGTGACAATTTCAGATCGGGGTCATGAATATCATATTGCCAATTTTCATGAATACATTGAAGAAGAAAAAACTCACGTTTGAGGGATTTTTTTTCATCCTTTCTGATGAGATGTGAGAATTTTGAAACATTACATTGTTGCTTCCTTCTAATGTCCTCTAAATAAATGTCTTGGATGAATGATACAAGAAATGTATGAATAGCAGTGGAAACAGGAAATAAACATTTAACACTGTTTGTTTTGTTATTATGCAACATTTATTTGACTGGAGTTTACTAACTTACACTGTACTGGAAAAAGATTGTTCTAACCAAAAAAATATATAAAAAAAAATGAAAAAAAAATATCAGCATGTCGTGTCTTCTTTAATGATTACCCTCTTAACTTAATTTTTTAGTGACCATATTTAACTACCGTCTGTAATGAGCGAAACTAAACTTTCCGTATCTTTTTGAATGATTAACAAATTCTGTCATACTCATTGACTGATGCTTCCTTCAAAATTGAAAGAAACCTTTTTAATGCTCGACTAAACAATAGCACAAATTTTGTAAAATTTGTAACAAGTAGTCCTTACAATTCAGTAGTTTTACACAATATTTTGGTTCCTTTTGGAAATAATACACAATTGAAATGTGTTCAAGAATAACACGATAACACAAACAGATCATATCGTACACATTGCCCAAGCCTTGCCTTCATTAAACTTTAATCCTTTTTAAAATGCAATTAAAACAATGGGTAGTAGATAAGGAATGAATAGATGTGGGTGTGGATTAGGGGGGGGGGGTGTAGTTAGAGACAAAGGAACAAACTATGTCATCCACATAAATGAATGACAAGATGTATTTGTTGGTGATAATGGCATAGTATCGTAAATAGACAACACTGTCCTAAATGCAAACAAATTCCAGATAATTATCATTCAACATTAATTAACCTGAAATGCCTGTTTTGTGTTTCCAATATGTTCAGAAACTGAAGATATTACAGAGAAAATAGCATGCACATTAAAATATAGCAGATTTTAGAGTCGGGTATTGGTCAGAAACTGAAGACGTTACAGAGAAAACAGCATGAACATTACAACAAAGCAGATTTTAGAGTCAGGTATTGGTCAGGTAGATGCTACGAACTATTGTGTTGATATTACCGATGTACGATCACTTCTTTTTATAAAAGAAGAGATTGTAACCAAAGATTCTGGACACAGCAGTATAAATCAAATACATAATTATGAACCGAAGTGAGAAGGCCGACTTCAGTAGATCAATGCTTTCACGTCCAAGAGTAGCTACATTTCACATCTAAACATTGCGGGAGAATGAACATTCATTTCCAGTACACGGCTCAATAATTCAGTGTTTATGGACGTAGCTGTCGTACTACGAGCAGATAGTCCAAAACAAACCTTTCACATGATCCAATTGCAACCACATCTTACAAGTGTAACTTTTATACACATCAGTACTACACATTATGAATTAGTCTACTAGAACAAATGAAGAAAACAGAGTCCAAACATTTCATAAACATTGTTCACATGATGGTTATTATTATAATCTAGCTAACTGGTTCATCACTTGACCTTTGACCTCTCAGCCCTGGGTCACAGTCTTAAGTCACTGGCTACAACCTATTGTAGACTTGGACTAACAAAATAATAATGGTAACAATACCATTATCACCTTTAAAGATTCTGTCCCCTATTAAGAAGGGCTCTCTAAGAGGCCATTGGTCATAAGAATTCCAGTGTTGCTATGGTAACTAAAATACCCTCCACTTCTCAATGATGTGTGAACTTTGTACATCTGTTTATTCACTTGTTCGTTAGTAAACTACTTACAGGCGAGACATGTGTGTAACATATACCCATATATTTGATGTGATGCACAATGGAATGTTTAATACTGAATGGAGTTGAATACTTGATCAATATGCAACCATGTGAATGGAAAGTTTTCAGACGCCGACAAAATTTACGATGCTTGGCAAATATTCTTCGCCACCTAGAGGATATTTTAAGGAAGGTTTTTAAAAGACTACGTTCATCGAACTCTAAGACGAGAGAGTGAAATTAAAACCTCTAACTAGTGGGATGTAGAGACCTGTAAAATATAAAATTTGATATATGGAATAATTTATCCATTATCGCATCGCAAATTTTTCTTACATTTTACTATAAGGTAAGAAACGAAAAAGGCCATTTTCAAATTCAGCATGACAATACTGTGAATAACGTGGGCATTCCTTTCCAATAAAGAATACCAGTAGGAATGGAATATAAAACTGGCCTTCACTCAAAGAACATTTCCAAAATTAACGATGGTTACTATAGCAACGAAACTTGTCTCACTTTGTCTGAATCTTGACAGATCAACATTTTAAAAATTTCTAAATATTCTGGGATAATTAATCCCTCAAAAAGCCTGTTTTCACAAGGTCCAAAGCATCCTAGACAATGCTGTAGAAATTTAAACATGAGTTAATTATGATTAACTTCACTAAGTATTCAACTCATGTAGATTATTATATTTGCCCAACTTTATAATACTTTTCAACATCTGTTAGTAACAAATCCAGTCACAAACTCCTGGAACTCACTTCTGAACGACCTTAGCAATTTTAAGGATGTTAATAAATTTGAGCCAACAATGTTGGATTTGATAACATGTAAATTTACCAGTCATTAGGACAATCCTAATTATAATATCTTTTTTCTTTGAGACGGAATACTATCTGGACGCCTAATGTTGCGCATCTATAAATATTCACGCTAAACAGAAACATCATTGTGGCTTTGAACCAACAATGTTGGATTTGACGTTGTGATACCCGAGAGGGGTGTTTAACGAGTACTTAACAGAAATAACATGCAAATTTTCCAGTCATTAGGACAATCTTAATTATAATATCTTTTTCTTTGAGACAGAATACTATCAGGACGCCTGGTCCCGCACATCTATAAATATTCACGCTAAACAGAAACAATAAACACCAGTGTGGCTTTGAGCCAACAATGTTGGATTAGATAACATGCAAATTTTCCAGTCTTTAGAACAGACCAAATTATAACGTCTTTATTCTTTGAGACTGAATACTATCTGGACGCCTGGTCCTGCACATCTATAAATATTCACGCTAAACAGAAACAATAAACATCAGTGACTTAACCAAGGCGTTGGAATGTGAATACACAGTGTTTACCTGCTGTATATCTTGTTTAATTGCGTGCCGGCATGAAAGAACTGACAAAACTGAATGACAATGTACGGACAGTACCATGAACGAAACATGCATCAATGGTGGGTTTTTGTAATAATGACAATGGAAACAATGGGAGTCATTGTGAATGACTGGCACGAATCTACAAGAATGTAAGGGAAAATTCAAATTATTGAGCCCTGTATTTCACAAAGTATGAGCCATTCAGTCATACTTTGTAATAGTGAAGGTGCTGACAAGCTTGCTGCTACTTTGAGTAAGCTCTAACTTTCAAACTTTTTCACTCACAATCATGGAACTAAGCTTCTTATTTATGAATGACCTTATGATGAATGAAATAGTCAAAGGGAGAAACAGACTGTTAACAAACTGCTTATTGAGTACAAAAAGACCTACTCATGTAGAAGTTAGAGGGCCTAAAATTTTGATGATAGCAGGATCTTCTTCAGAGGCAGAAGGAAAAATCCTGATAGGATCAAAAATTCTGGCCCTCTATTAAACTTTTATACCAAAGTAACAGCAAAGTGAGAACATTAAGTAAGTATTCAACATACTAGTCTGCTGTTAAGCAATAAATAAAAATTAAGCCTCCTTTAGTTACAAAGCACCACATTGGAAATTAACTTCTACTCTTTCCGATTCTTTTTTAGCTCTTGTCACCTTAGGTTCTGTCATCAATCCTTCCACAAAATACAGTGTTTTACAAGTTACTTTAAAACAATTAATATAACTTTAAAGAGAGGAACCGTCTGTTAGAAGCAACGATAGGTTTGCAGGATAAAGCACCTGTGTCCAGAGTCAATTAGAGGGCCCGTGCACATATGGAATGAAGAACTTATTCTTGTTTTCAGAATTTTCATAAATTTGAAGACTTCCAAACAGAGGGTGAAGTGGCGTTACTGTCCCAGGAACCCATTCCAGCTCCCACTGGATGCAAGTTATAGATAACGATACAGAATATACCAATTAATTTGATTAAAGCACCACTGCATTGCACATTCTGACCAATCAGCATATTGCAATATAAACAAATATTGTGTTCAGAACTAATCAACCAAAAGTTTTTACAACAATTTAAGTATTTTTCACAACAAATTCCCAGAACCCAGGAGTCTTCTTCATGTGGCCAAAAATCTCACATACTTTGAGAGTCAAAATAACAAAGACATGTTTACCAATTTTGGCAATCAATAAATGCCTCTTGGCTTTTGGCCTAAACCAACTCGAAGCACTTTCCATGTTTTTTGGCAGTATGCTTTTTGCTAACTTCTATTTCTATTTCTGTCTTTGTTTTCTGTTATATCATTTTCAGATATAATTTACATCGGATTCTCGACCAGTACTAAACGCTCTTTTGTTGAAAGAATGAATAATGCCCTGAGAGTGTGTAAAGAAACTAATAATATAAATTACTGATGCCAAATAATAAACTTAATATGATGTTTTGACAACCAGATTAGATTTTGTTTAACTGGGATGAATATGGATGACTCGATACTTACAGATCCACATAATTAATTTTATGATCACATTATGAGGCTTATTTGTTCTTTTATTATTCTTAAATCTCCCTTTGTTTTAAACTACCGCATAAATTAAAGATAAGAACACAAGAATTTCTATCATACGATCACTGCTTTGGTGGTGTCCTCCTTTTTGATTCTTTTTTTCTCAGTTTGGATACTGTTTGAATATGTTAATATGTTAATGTTGAATATGCTAATGTTGATTATGCTAATTAATCTCGGGTACCTCCCCTACTTTTTCAAAACATATTAAGGTTCAAATCTTCCTCTTTCTTGTCTGACCTAAGGTTTCATTTTTCTGAAAACAATCAATTTTTTTTGGGTCCAAAAAGAAACTTGTTCATCTCTAAAACGTGTTAACCCTAGTTGACGTGACAGTAACCGTTGTCATGGTAACAACTGCAGACCACACGAAGCGAAAAAGTAAAGTAAGGGTAAACACTAATTACCACTTTTAAATACCACCTTAGCTTTACAGGGTTGACTAAATCCTTGCTACGTTATGAATGAATAAATAATAAATACTTTGAGAGTTGCCTATAGAATTCCTAACAAACACCGCATCGGATACAAATCCGAGCCATTTCCTACCCAGACACTTGTAGCAAATACCTTCCATTAACATCATATGCAGAAATTAAACAGTTTCTTGAAAATGCCAAACTTCTATAGGGTTGTAACCCGCCAAGGCATTGTCTTTCAATTACTGCTACGTGTGGAATCAACAGAGATTAAAATTAAGACAATGCCAAAAATATATTTGGCTGCTTCAATTGCCGTAGTTATAAAGACGTTTCTTTCACCTGAAATATTTGCTTGTTTTCTCATCACCTTTCATAATAAATTCCAAAACCTATACCCACACCAATATCACCTTTTAAAGTAAATGCCAAACCCTTACCAACACCAACATCAAATACTACTAATATTTACATCATTCTGATGAAAAATGATACTCAGTTCAGTGTTACTATTGTTGAGGAGGGGGAGGCGGGGGTCCCCACAAAGTCTAAAACAAAGTTTTGCCGAAGATGGAAATAAATATTTGCAATTGGACAAGAAAACGATAATGCCATTTATGCACCAACACTTACTTTTTTACGCACACAAGAAATAACATGAAAACACATAAATTTGCTTTTAACAAAAGTCACTAGCTGAAAAGAAAGAAGAATTGAAACAAGTTCACTATAAAAAGTAAGACAAATTACTTCAAAATTTAATTCCAATACTTCCATGGAATGTATCAAGACCTAAAATGAGTCCACCAACCCCCCCCAGAGAAAATACTAAAACAGCACCAAAATATGCAAAACTATTTTGAACTATTTTAATACTTGTAAACAGAATTTGTATCTAGTTTTGGTGAATTAGCACCGGGGAACCCTGTTTCCTTTCTGAGAAAAAAGGCAAGATTGCTGGGGGAATAATTTGAGGGAGGATGAAGGAAGGGGGGGGGGAGAGGTGAGGTGGGAAAAGAGCATAGGTTATTATCAGAAAAGCAACAAGAATAGATGAAACGATGAGATGATACTAAACTTATCACCTCTCTCTAGACAGACAATTCCATTTTTTCCCCCATTTTATTTCATCACTTTTTGGATAGTGGACTGCTCTGAAAGTTTGCTGCTAATTTGACCTGCGACCTGCTCCTTGACCTGGTCGGTGATCTCAGCGGGGAGGACAGGGACGAAGATGGCAGCGAGGAGTAGTCGGCAAAGTCGTCCCTTTGGGAGAGAGATTGGCTGATCGATGATGGGAGGGACGAGACCGGTAGTTCCTGACTGGTTGAGGTGCTACCGTCTCTCACGTAGAGGGAAGAGGATAAACTGCTGTCCAGTAAATGCTTCTGCTGCTGTTGATCTGGGTATCGTAAAGGAAATACCGAATCAGTACACAAGGCCTGACAATAGGGTGCTGATGGGGGGGAGGGACAGGACGTTAAACTCCAGGGTCCAGGATTATAAGGGGGCCTGGAAAAATGCTGAGGGGGACCCAAGTATATGGGTACAAAGAATAGGGTATACTGACTTTTATAATATACTTGAGGAAAAATAAACAGTGCATAAGGTGGCTGTGTCACATAACAGTCCTATCCCCATTGACAATTGAAGAGGGAACATTCTAAGTCTGTTTCCATTTGGTGAATATGTCATCTTACCTGGGGTTGCCCTTGGACTCTCAAATGAAATCAGGTCCCTGATGGGTAACGGAGCGCTCACTGGTTCCAGAATGGATGCGGGAATGTCCGAAAGTGAATTTTCACAGAGGAGTTCGGTAGGAGAGAGTTTTTTGGGGGAAGGCTTCATCAAATCTGAAGCTACAAGGAAACCAGAACGAAAAGTTAAGTCAACTAGACTAGTGTAAGTCATACATTAGAACTCAACATAAAAAATGCATCAAATATACAGTTTACACAGTTCCCATGCTTTTTAACAAATGAAATTCCAGACCGATTCAAAACCAAAAATATATGTGTTACCGTTTACTATGTAGCCTATTCACTAATGAGGACCTAATACTATGCTACCAATAGTAGGCCAAACAATTGTACCTCTTGCAAAGATGTATGCTAACCCCCCCGCACCCCCAGCCCCATCACTAATTAGTGGGGGAAGAGGGGGAGGAGGAGGAGGAGAAGGAGGAAGAGGAGGATCAAACAGCCTTGGATTCCAAACATGGCATGGTGTAACTTAAACTTTTCATCACTGTTTGATTGATGTCATTAACTTTATTTCAAATATCCTCAAGACCTCACAAGTGATGGAAATAGAATTAAGTAAACACACAATGGCATTGAGTTCATTGTGTGTTAACTTAATTCGTGTGCATCACCACCTAAAGTTTCTTCGCTGTTAAAGTAGTGACAAAAAACAAAATGAAAATAAATAAATTTCAAAAAGTAACAGAATTAAGGAGAATGATAGCAACGTACATGAATTTGTTGAACCGTCCGACGATGTCTGTCGAGTTGGACTGTTGGGCAACATGCCTGTCACTTGGCCGACCATAACGATGGCACCTGGCGAATCAAATAATGTCTTGAACAGTGAGTAATGGAAATACCACAAAAATACCCTTTTAGGTTTTATAACTACAAACAGTATTAACTTTGAACATTTGAAAAATGTCTGTCGTCACCTCTGAAAGCTGCCATTCCAGGGGTTGCATCAAATCAAACTGCTTCCAACTTTTTCTCCCCCCTTCCCCCCCCCTCCCCTGCTCCTGGTAAGAGTTGGAGAAGAGCTAGGTAGTGAACAGGACCTGTTTTCCTATAGTCACTGGTTCTAATCCAGTTCTAACCAAATACACCTTGCCTGTTCTTGCTAAATGTCTTTATCATCTCCCAGCCAGTTCATATGCTTTCTGATTTGTCTATTGCATTAATCAATCAGTGACTCCAATCAATAAATCAATCATTCAATCAATCAATCAATTGATTAGACTCAAATTCAACAATTAAAGGGTTGGAGTGAGTGAACATAGCAAGCTTACTGTCAGCACTGATATCTCTTGTCATTAACTTCACATCGCCGACCTGGGCATTCACGCTGACTGACGGCAATTGATTGGCTGTGAGAATGAAAGCAATCAAGAAATATGAGGCACAAATATCAGACTTTGTGTCACTTCAAGAAATGAAACCAAGTTATGTTTTGTAAAACTTTGCCCATAAATTATACTTGTCAATTGCCGGTTAGAGAGAGCATTTGTGGCCGAGGCATATTCCACTTGTCAATTGCCGGTTAGAGAGAGCATTTGTGGCCGAGGCATATTCCACTTGTCAATGGCCGGTTAGAGAGAGCATTTGTGGCCGAGGCATATTCCACTTGTCAATTGCCGGTTAGAGAGAGCATTTGTGGCCGAGGCATATTCCACTTGTCAATTGCCTGTTAGAGAGAGCATTTGTGGCCGAGGCATATTCTACTTGTCAATGGCCGGTTAGAGAGAGCATTTGTGGCCGAGGCATATTCTACTTGTCAATGGCCATTTAGAGAGAGTATTTGTGGCCGAGGCATTCTACTTGTCAATGGCCAGTTAGAGGGAGCATTAGTGGCCAAGGCATATTCTACTTGTCAATGGCCGGTTAGAGAGAGCATTTGTGGCCAAGGCATATTCTACTTGTCAATAGCCGGTTAGACGGAGTATTAGTGGCCAAGGCATATTCTACTTGTCAATGGCCAGTTAGAGAGAGTATTTCAGGACGTCTTTTGACTAGTAGTCTACTCAGTGTATCAACTAACAGGGAATTCCTAAGTGCAGTGAGCAAATTATGCATCATTATAACTAGAAATATAAAAAGCTTAAGGACTTTCTGCGATCGCAGCTGAAGACTCTCTCTTGATTTGGGGTTTGGACAGAGTACCTGTTTGTTAAAAGAAATGAATAAATCTGCCCCATGGAGTTATGATATGTCTTGGGTGAGGGTCAGGGGTTGGAGGGGGGGAGGGGGGCAGAGGGTTCCAGTGTTAACTTGAATTTTGCTCCTTTGAGAACTTGTCATAAACTATCGATTCATGCTACTGATCCCTCGTCCTGCTACCTCACTGTCAGTTTTAGATAGAGCTAACACCTTAGGACAATTCATCACTTTGGGTCAAATGTACAAGGAACCCAGGACTACTCACGTAAAAGTTCGTTCAAGGAGACCAGGCGTCTGTTGCCCTTTCCTATGAGAGACAGAACCCACGGAACTGCACTTATCAGGGACTGGATGGTGGTGTGGGCAAATTCCGACGGCACCAACTGCTTCCCGAATGTGGCATAATATTGATGGCTGAACTGCTCCAGAGTCAGTGTACGGTGAGCTGACTTGGTCAGGACCGTGGACGCCTGTCTTGCAAACTGGTAGGTTGGCGTTAATTCCACCTGGCAGTTCTCCGACCACTCATTCCGTACCTGAACGCCAACAGGAGGTAAAAAAAAAAAAATTTGGTGAAGCTGCAGCAATCTAGTGAAGCCAGATTCGTATTTTCAAGAAGCAACGTGGAGAAGGGGAGGGGAAGGGGAAGAACGAACGATAAAATTATGGTATGATTTAAGATCATAACTAACCTCCACCTGAAACAACCTTAAACCAGGTAATATATAGAAAACATGCTATACTGTACGTGTAAGCTTTACAGTATGCTATAAAAAGTTTGGCAGATATATCATTAGCTTTCGATGAAGGTCCAAACAGGAGGTTATACTCAGATAAATGTCACATGAGAATGTACATTAAAACATGATTTTATGAACACAGTCAAAACAAAACGCCACTTTATGGAGAATTTAGGTTACCCTAAGAATAAAGTATTAAGATAACATTCCAACAAATGAAGGGGTACCTTGTGGTACTAACATTACTGAAGGACTATGATATGGAACTGGGAATGGCCCCACTTACCATAACGACGTGATAGAGAGCTTTGAGCAGCAGCACTAACTGACTGTAGCCGTACTCTGTTGGTACTAGAGGAACCTGCCAGATGGCTTGGTACCGGGGGGAGAATTCAGAGACGCTAAGCCGGCCATCTTTGGTCTCTAGGAGGACCACGAGCACCTGATGGGTCAGCTGATTGAGATGTTGATGCTCGACTGAAAACACTCTCTCCGAAGTAGAATCTTTGAAGATCTATTAAAATATTAAAAAGTTAATGAATCACTTAAAGAAAAAAACAATTAATTCCTTATCTTTTCATAATAAATGTCTAGGCATACCTTGCAATTACAAGATTACAAGATATCCCATACAGAATCATAACAGATATTAAACGGTATAATATGCTATGCAATCACATGTATTCATTTACAGTATACAAATATCATACTCAATACACATCGTAAGATATCAAATCTCATCACATCATAAGACATGATATGAACATAATTGTGTAATGTCAGACAATATTTTAAGATATTATATTCAAACACATTGTACAATATCATAAGTAGGCATATTGTGAGGCCTTCTATCACAATGTAAAATATAGTCTTCGATTTCACCAAGCAATATCATATTCGATAAACGCTGCAAGATATCACATATAACCACACTGTAAGATGTGATATGACAGTAATTATGAGATATCATACCACGTTCAATTACATTGTAAAATATTGTATCAAATTACGTCGTACAATATTTGTCAAATTACATTAAACTATATCATATTTAATTAAACTGTAAGATAGCATATTATAAGATATCGTGGTATGATATGACATCACAGTATCATAAGATATTACCTGCAATCCTAATTTTATTTTTATCACTTGCCATTATAATGTAAAGATATCATGCTATCATGTTAATACCATATCACACCACACCACACAAAATAACACCAGGCATCAACATCCCTTAATGTGACTGACAATTCATCATATTTCCAAATCAATGAAAGCTCTGCATAACAGTACAACGATCACCCCGAAATAATCAATCAACTTCTTCCTCCGCAAAATGGCACACATTCGGAAATATCTAACTGAAAAGTCCTGCAAGACCGTCATTCATGCTATAATGTCTGCCAAACTGGATTATGCCAACTCGCTTCTATATGGTTTACCAGATAATCAGCTTCGATTGCTCCAGCGAACACAAAATACAGCAGCCAGACTCATCACACACTCAAAGAAGTTCGACCACATCACTCCTATTCTTCAGCAACTGCACTGATTACCTGTTTCCTACAGGATAAACTTTAAGATCATCCTGCTCACATATAAAGCCCTGCATGGATTAGCACCAGAATACATGAGTAGCATGATCAGTCGGAAGACCACCACCCGCTCTCTCCGATCCTCAAATCAGCTACTGCTCCATGTACCTAAGTGGAAGCTCAAGTCATTTGGTCAAAGATCGTTTTCTAATGCCGCTCCTACTCTTTGGAACTCACTTCCACTGCACATCAAGTCGGCACCCAACGTTAACATTTTCAAAAACAGACTCAAAACTTATCTATTTTTGACTGCCTTCCCAGAGCACTAGCGCCACTGAGCATTGGTTTTCCTCTGGATACTGGCGCTATATAAATTTGCATTTATCATTATTATATTATTATTAAATCCAAGACTAAAAAAGCTGAGATGTAGTTTTGCTACGACCGTTTACGATTTTTTCTTTTTGGCAAGTTTCCTTTTCATTAAAGTCAACAGTCGGTAACTCGATAAAAAATGGGGAAGAAAATATGAGTCGTCTCCCGCCCCTAGTGCCCTCGCTCACCTCCATGACGTGCGGGAACTCGGAGAGAAGATGGCGGCAGTGCTGGAGCCCCAACTCCTGCCAGTTGGGAGACCATCCGTAATATTTCATGAATGTCGGCGCCACCGATGCGGTCGTCATCGACCTGTCTCTGCTCTGAGGGAGGAATCGGTTAATCTTCTGACAGAGGTTGGCCAATCTTTCCGCATCGGACAGGATGATCTTCTTGTCCAAATCATCGCTGATCTGGAAACGAAAAAAGAAAAAGGTTCGAGAATATTTATATATCATTTAGAGAGAACGGTTTGATACAGAGCTTTATCCACGTACTACCATCTTTCCATGCACACGTTTTTTAAGGGTGAATTAAGACAGAATTGACATGTCCTAGTCCAAGAAAAAAAAAGGAACCATTTGAGTTCTAGTATTGTTTTTTTATAACTTTTCCAGTTTTCAGCGTTTTAAGTTTGCTAAATCTCTGGGACTTTCTCTTTTTAATTGAAGATGATGTAAGCTGGACAGTACAGGCCTAAATGTTAACACTAATCCATGGTTTGAGATACAACTCTGCTACACATTGTAAACATTTTGTTTTGATATCATAAAAATATCGTTTATCAATTTGAGTGAGTTTTGTCTTCCACATGAGTAACCGGCCTAAATGGTCGGTGTGTATAGACTCAGTTATCCAGCCACTTCAATTGATGAGCCTCATATTGACAAAGGGGTCATTACTCCCAAATTCAAAAGTGGAATAGAAATGGACAACAAGTAGTTTTCTTAAACCGTCTACAAAATAAATACAGTGCCTGAAGATACACTTTAAAGTTTGTCTTAACCGCTACTTTTGTTTGCTATTTCACTTTGTCGACCCTGTGTTTCATGTACCAAGACATATATACATATACTCTGCCTTGACATCCCTGGCAAGGTTTCAAAATAAATACACCACCAGTTTCTCTCATCACTGTATTTACTTAATTTACAGAACAAAGAAAAAAACACAATAAACTGTACCCTAACGACGTCTGGAAGGGCTTCAAATAAATCCACCAGTTTGTTGACTCCATATTCGCCTACTTTACACTGTCGGTTGAAGAACCGGTGGTAGGTCGGTATAAACCGTGCAAAGCTGATTGCGTGATGCGGTTCGTCGCTTAGGAGCTCCGCAACCTCCCGTCCAAACTTCTTACACTTGATCATTTCTTCGCCGGTTTGTTCTGTCAATTTTGTTTGGCCGAAAAAAAATCGGAAGCAAGTTTGATGATGGGAGAGCAAATATTGGCTCTCATTTCAGCTGAACATTTACCATAAATATAAATTATGAATATTCATTCTTGTGCTTTTTAAAAAAAAAATTTTTTTCATTGATAACGATCAAACTTGGTTGGTTCAAAATAATGGATAAACTAATGAACAATAATGAACAAACCAGAGCCATACAATTTCAAGTCAACTCAGAAACAAGACAGCCAAGCCAATTGGGTCAAGTTTGTAATGCTTATACCACTCTACACTATCCTCTCACTAACTGCTTCGCAGTGCTAGTACTGACAGTATGAACGGTTGCTAAGCTTATCGTACTGCTCGTACCGTCAGTAAAAGTGTGATGTGAAAGTACAGAATGTAACAAAAATATTGTCCAAAACGAGTGAAACAATTTCATATAATTTCATACTTAACTGAAAATTTAGATGACCTCATAGAGAGAGAAACATCACAAGATCTTTCAATTTTGTGTGAAAACATATTTTGGTAAAATCCAAGTATAACACTAAAAGATGGTGCATGATATATTCATGATTGAACTGGGATAAAGATAAAAAAAAAAAAAAAATTGGCAAAAAATTCTTACCTCTCTTTGGAATGGAAAGAGCTATATCAAGTCCTTGACCTTCGACCTACATGGGGAAGAAACAGCTAAAGTAGAGTGAACTGTCTACTAACGATGGTGTAATCAATCTTATCAGAAAGCATGACGTGAAGTTTGATTGTCACGTAACTGGTTTTATATCACGACTCAGGGGGAAAAATTGCTGAGTTGCATCCACGTATTGCCCCCCCCCCCCCAACCTGCCTCAACACCTCTCCTTATACCTCACCCCCATCTGTTTTTTGTCTAGTTCTTTAACAAAAACTATAATCAATTTCTAGGCCACCAAGCACCTGGCAAAACATCTATCAAATAGAGCTTTAAATTTCGAAAACCTGGAAATGCAATGAGACATTCTACCATTTTCTGCGATACAAATTAAACATAAAAAAAAATATTATTATCTCCTCTTTTGCAATATGAAATCTGATTCATAAAAGACAAGCAAATCACGCGTCAAAAAGAAGAAACGTGCAGTTGGGATCAGGGCTTTATTCACAAATTCAAATGCTAGATTTTTGTTGTTGGGGGGGTGGGGTAGGGGGGTAAAATTTGATGAATCAAAGCATATGATGCATTTTTTTTGCACTCTTTTGAATTCTGGTTTGTGAGAAACATTCGAATTCAACCTTTTTATGCATTTTTTTTTTCTTTTTTCTCCAATAAAACAATTTAAAACAGTTTAACTTTCTACTTACTGTGCAAACTTTATTATAATTGAAATTACAGAATAGATTCCTGTGATTTGCAAAATATAATAATAATAATAAGTATATAATACATATATAGCGCGGAATCAGCAAAGCTGCTCAAAGCCCTTTACAAGTGTAAAACCTAAAAACAAGTAGTAACAAAGACCTAAATATTAAATATATTAAATACATGCTGCCTAATGTAATGCATGAAGCTGATTTAAACAACAACGTTCCATCTGTGAGGGCAAGTCCATCATTACCTGCCAGTTGGGACAAATTTCCAATGCTGAATACCACTCTATACACACCGTAATATCATGTAATACTTCACAGCACTGGCACAGTCCCAATGTGTTTCAGACCATCTTTAAATATTAACAGGATGTTGATAACTGCTGCTGCACATACTGTCAGGACAAGTACTTTGAAGCTTGACAACAAACTACCTCTCAGAGATCATGTCTCCACCAGGTATCATTCATTTTCATTTCATTATTTATTTGATACAAAACATAAAAAATACAAACAACAAAAGACAAATAGGAGCTGGATGAACAAAAGGAAAATAGATTCCTATATCCCAAAGGCCTGTACACCCTAAATACACTAAAACACACACAATCAACTATACAAACCATAAATCAAGAACTATGAGATAAAGATAAAAAGTGAATCTTAATGCCTTTACTGTGTCGATGAGCTACATTTTTTCTAACTGCATCACTATTCCTAACCCTGCTGCAGCTGGAACACACACACACACACATGGGCTATAATCGATGACTCAAGTATGGTGAGTACTTACCACCAACTGGCTGTCCGTGAGTTCCGAGATCAGATCAAGCAGACTACAGAGGCCGTACTCTGCAGGATTAAACATTCTTCCAAACATACGTTGGAAGGCGATCGGAAATTCCCTCCCTGTGACCTGATGGACAAACAGATTAATCGCTCAAAGACAGAGAGATTTTTGACAGTTGATCCAAGGAAAAAAAGCAGGTTTCCAAATTCCATTAAAGAAACAGTTGCAAAAACAAATAAATAAAAATAGGTAGAAAGAGAACAGGTGGAATAGAAATAAGTACTATCCAACTCAACAAACTAGAGAAAAACCTGATAAATGGTCGCTGGTGTTTATGGCCGTACGGAACTTGCAATCAATTTGAAGGAAACAAGAGTGCAGAAATGAAAGTAAATGCATCGGAAATTATAAGGGGGGGGGGAAGTCCAAGTGTTTTGAAAATGACCATGGGAGGATGTTTGTTTAACACTTTGACCACCATTGCTTTCCGAAGAGCAAACTTCTTTCTAAGTGGCGACTGATAATAGGGGGCGCTGTTCATCATAGAGTAAACAGAAACAATAGTATTATTACATACCCCCCCTACCGTGACCCGCATGCAAAGAAATAAAACATTGGACGTGGCTGATGATTTAATTCTATCCTCTTTACCTGTTTACTTGCTTGGGATCGTAGAACCTTCAGAGCATCTTGAGCAAACCGTTTCATCTGTGTTTGATGACTAAGAGTTATTATCTTGTTGTCTTCCTCCCCAAGTACCTGATGAATGAGAGAGACAGAAGAACAACCCCATTTAACAAAACCAGAGAAAATGAAGACAACATTTTGTCAAACTTCACACTTTACTATGCAAAATGAAAACACTGCATTCCACTGTGTATTCTTGTCAGCGCATAAAACTGACTTACATAACAATCTTCAAACAACTTTAAAAGATGACATTAGGCAGAATTGTAGTCTTCAAATGTTATAGTCAAAGATAAATAGAAAAGAAAAAGATGAGTGCGAGTAATGTTTCTACAGCTACCAAGATATTCAGCTTTAAAGTATGCTTCATCTCTGGAATGCTCCTTTAAGGCTAAAGTTGATGATGATGATTTGGGCAAATTTATTAATGGAATCGAGTAATCTCTGCTTTGATATCCCTAATTCTTCATTTCACCTGAACCGATTGCGAGATGGCATCGAAGAGCTCGGAGAGTTTCAGGAAGCCGTAGTCGGCTACCCGGCACTGCTTGTTAAATTTATGGTGATACTCCGTGGCAAACTTGTGGTAGTCAACCTTACAGAGGGAAGAATACTTCAACAGATCCATGACCTCCCGGCTAAAGTTAAACAAAGGATGTGGTAGAAGGGGCGGTCCTTTGTTTCCTGGAGGAGGGGGTGGAAGGAACAATGACGTTAGAAAGAACAAAGGAATAGAGAGAAAAAGAAAAAAATCAAATCAAATATGCAACAATTTATTAAAGTAGTAGGATTAATGTACAGAGGAAGTTGAACAACTAGAGGTGGCTACAATTATCTAAAAAAATACTAAAAATCACAACCTCGGTTCAACTTCTTTATCCAAGTTGCTCCTCAATGATTATTGATCCTTCAGAGATGTCTAAAATCTGATTTGCATTATTTTTATTTTATTTCATAAACTGCTGACAGATTAACAAGTCTGTGAAGCACAATCATGCAGTTTTTCATTTTTTATTATACAGATTTAACTCTGATGTTGATGGAGATCTTTTAACTTAAAAAAACCCCACAACCCCCCCCCCCCACAAATAACCAACTTTAAAACCAAATAATCAACTCACCATCCTCACCCTGCTGTTTCTTGTTGGGCAAGCAGATGTACTTAAAGGTGTCATGTCCGACCATGATGAAGACCCCTTTAACACAACTGATGAGGTGCTCTAGGGGTACGCCGTTGACATCTTTGTTAAATGTATACTCGGCTCGGTAACACACCGGAAAACTGTTGACAAAGGATAGACACCGAATATTTCATTATGTAGTGGTAAGGTCTCCCGAGACTACACACCGGATATTTCATTATGTAGTGGTTAGGTCTCCCAAGACTACAGTCTTCAACTTGACATGATTATCAATGTATCATTCACGTTGTCATGAGTAAGTTTATCCTCGTACAAATTTAGACTCGCTCTGGGCTTTTTTTTTGACAGACTTACAGGACTAGACTCAGACCAATTCCTTGAAAACCACTTAATGTATCACTCTTCTCTAGAATACGAAATACAAAAGGAAAATTATTGTTAAATTATTAATGCATGATTAGAGATTTTATCAGCCGAATTGAATGGAAATGATTCAACTTGCAGTATACATAAAACGAACGGTGCCAACAGCAAAACTTATCGCATCAATTTAATTCTGCGCCGTCCGATCCGCACTGTCGTCACTGCACAATTTGGACGACAACGTGACAAGGAAATTTGGTCACACTCCAATCAGAGTAGGAAGATATGTAGCATGAGAGGGAGTACAACTTTAGTGAAAAGTGACCTTCCATCACCCTCTACACAGCAGATGAGGAGAGGAAGGGCGGGTTTTTTTGGGGGGGGGGGGGGGGGGGGGGTTAAGGGGATTTACTATACTTGGTAGGACTTAAGGTAGTTATGTTACACTCTAATTCAAGAATCCCAGAAAGTGCATTCCTTTATAGGATGGGGCATACACTGTACAAGTTATATCCTTAATATTACAAAACATCTCAGAGGGCAAAGAATCTTTTTGGAAAGGAAGTCTGATTTTTCTGATAACAAATATCATGAAATAAAAATTAAAAACATATTCCACTAAAACATTTTTACCTGGCAAGGGAAATAGCTCCATTGTGCATCTCTAAGAGTGTGAGGACTTGAGCACTGAATGTTCTCAGGGAAACGGAGAGGTTAAGATCGACACATTCTTCAACGACCACCTTCGAAATGTCTTTGATGTGCAGCGGACACCAACGGGCGCACGGTTGTGGCGTCGAATCCCTGTAGGAAAAACAGTCAAGTTACTGAAGGTTTATTCTCTCTCCAATATAATAAGATGCTAAGTGAGATGATGATCTTAAAATTAAGGCTGTCACCGGTCTTAAGTTTTAGTATTGTTTGTTCATCTCTCACCAGGTTTTATTTGTATAAATGATTATGAGCATGAAATGGGGGGGGGGAGGGAAAGGAGGAGAGGTCATGATACCCCTGATTTATTCTAAATGGGGGGGTCAATTCCCAAAAAGTAAGCGAGGTTGCACCATCCCTGACCGAGATGACAGAGTTCAGCTGGTTGTGCATACATGGGAGTGGGTAAAATGTTAACCCCTCAGTTAAATACTACCTGGAGGTGTGGAAAGCAAAACACACTCTTTCAGGCATCATAAAACTATTATACGTAAATATGGACCTTTCGAGCATGATCTTAAAATAAATTTGACCTTTCAATAAATTTATTTAAATTTGACTTTATTTAAATTAAATTTAATTTGACTTAATTTTGACTCTAAGTTTGACTTGATTTGACTGAATTTTTGACTTAATTTGACTAAATTTAATTTAATTTGACATTAAAATTTAATTTATTTAAATTACAATAAATTTGACCTTACAATAAATTTATTTATTTATTTAAAATTACAATAAATTTATAAATTTATGGGGTCATTGGTAAACTTCTTAAGCTTTTTAACTTAATACCTGGTTGGTATCATTGGCGACTGTCTGGAGGAACTGGAGAGGTAACTCGGAATGTTTGGCGTCTCTGGACGACTCTGGTTACTCAGACTGATAACTTTGCCCGCCGTGGTGTCCCTCAGAGTGACGGTCTCCGGTATCTGATAGAGGTCAAAGGTGTAAACAACCTGGTCGTATCTAGAAGAGGGAAACGAACGTTACACCAAAAAGAAAGTGAGAGTTTATACCGACCGGAGCACAGATACGACAGGTGCATCTTTTCGAGATCTATAATCATTTTTTTTCCCTTCAAGTTGCTGGTGCAAATAAGTGAGGCAATTAAGTTGCCCTTGTTATATCTTACATGAAATTGAATGAAGCTACGTAGAAGGTACAGTTAGAAGGTCAAGAAGCAAACCGCCAATATCTGCAGAAGAGGTACCATTTCTAACCTTTTTTAGTTTAGCGACTTTTAAAGAGTTTTGAAAATATATTCACACTCAAAATTTCTATCAAAACAGAGAAGCCTTTGAAAGCAATATCAACGCTCAACCTACGACACTGGGCTTTCATTTAAGAATGGACTATGCTGTTATTGGATTTTTAAATACAATTGATAAAGATATCAATATTGACTCTTTGTTACTTTGCATGTTACTTGCATGTTGCATGTTGCATGTTACTTTGCAAAGTTACTTTGCATGGCGACTGTGGGATAAAATAGGGTGTCAAGGGAGTAGTGATATAAAACTTACTTTTGCTGAAAAGCTTTCTTAAATTCAGTCAATGGCATACTAAAGCTACCATTGCTTTGTAACAATGGAATGACCATTTGTCTGAAAATACAATAAAAAAAAGAGAACAGAATTATTGATTAAACCATGACAAACTTTCACCACCTTTCTTTTTTTCCATTATTCAGGAGTGCGTATCGAAGTAACATCAAGCATATTTAGGACAAATTCTTTCGGAGAAGAAGGCCAAATCCAACAGGACTGTTTTATCCTTTGATGGGCAATCTACTTTACCAGTCTGTCATGAAATCATTAGGCTATATTTTGAGTCTGACAACTGTTGCAACAAAAAAACGAAGAATGAGCTTACATTAACTAACCTTGAATATTTTTCTTTTTAGTTTGCCACAATCCAATAATATTTCAGACAAAAGACTATGATCATGTTTATGATGACTTTTCCATGAGAGAACAGATATAGTAGAAAAGAAAACTAATGCAGGTACCAAAAGTCGGTAAGTTAAATTTCAGGTCAACTTTACGGTTGGTAATTGGTTTCCGCTGACAAAGTCTGATGATGTTAACCTGGTGGATCAGGTGAACATTTCTCACATGTAATAACTAGTGTCACACCTGTTAAGAGCTATCGTGTACACAACTGCCTACACATCTATGTGAACACTTTACAGTGATGCAGTGAAGTGTAACCGACCGATCTAACTACGAATACGACGAAAGCAGAAAAAGTCAAACCTGAGTTTGTCCGCGTTGCTATCGCTGGCTGGTAGGAGTGAAATCTCTATCTTCCATGCCCCAATCGGGGCCCCATTGACCTTGAGTAGGGTCCTCATGGCATCTGCCTGATTTGGGACTCGGACTGTGGCTTGAAAGTGGCCTTGGGTTGGTGCAAACAGTTTCATGTGAAGGACCTGCATTGAGAGAAAGGTAGTTACAGACCTAATTGGAGACATCTGGGAGAATGCAAAAAGTATTACTCAGTCTGGGAAGATGAGAAACCAAACGTGAGGAAAAACAAGTTGGTTCGCAATTGAACACTTTCACTGTAAGCCTCTTGAGACACATTGCTTATAAAGCAACAACATATCATGATCTAAATTAAGATATTTTCAACAACATGGAGCTATTACATCACTGTTTGTCTCTGGTGGCAACCCTTTGTAGCTATGGCTGTTTAGACCAATCAAACGGTAGATGAGATAGGTCACATGATTATGTAACGTCTGATCTTAAAGAAGGTAATAATCAAGGTAAATGACCGTTGTTCTATTGACTGAAACTTCTATCTTAAATATTTCTGTGTGATGGACATGCCACCTATGGTAAATTACAATATCAATTACCTTGTACCTTATCTTTAATATATCTATGTGATGGACATGCCACCTAGGGTAAAGCTACAATAGCAATAGCTAACATATGCCCATCTGTAAAATGTTGCCTTCCTCAATGGAGTCTTTCCCAACAAGGAGAGTCATTCAGACGAGACTCATTAACATTTTACTAACATTGAATTGTACGTCACTCACCTTTGCATGTCTGCCAATGGCCGCTGAGAGCAGACGTTTGAGTTCCTTCCTGGTCATTTTGTTGTCCAGATTGGTTACTAGGAGGTCCACACCGGGTGGGGGTTCCCACTGACCTAGAAGACAAAATGTAAAATCAAATTGGTGACGATATTACTGATTCCAATCATTAGTACACACATCTTCCTTGGATGGTAAGGCAGAATTGACTAAGACTGACACGTTGAATCAACCCCCTGGCTAGGAATTCAAAGACCAAATATAGTTTATCCATAGAATGTATTTAAATCCCATAGAATAGTTACCCACAATGCAACTCCTCTGTACGGATCAATGAAAACAGACAACTGATAGAGTTACTGTTACAAAACCAAATCAAAGCACAGTGTTAGATGGCTGTGTTAGATTATTTCAAATTGCATGAGAGCAGAGAACCATTTACTGCTCCAACAAGAATTAATTGAATTCATTTTAATTCCCTTTAACTGAAAAAAACTCCCCATTAAAACCTTAATGTTGGTGGAGGATTGACCAATGTCTAAAAGTGGAACTACTTCAGGGGCTTTGCAAATCAAAAACCACTATAATCTAGGGAATAGTTTATCCAGGGTTGCATCACAAAATGCTATATTAAATGGTCAAATTGCTCCGCAAGTGCACAGATGTATAGCAGTTTTGTACACTGGAATTATGGTATCGTATATAAGACAAAATTCAGAGGCTTCTTAACTGCTACATAAAATTTGAAAACTAAATTATTTTGCTGTAATACTGTCATAAATCTTGCAGAGCTAATATTAATGGAGCAATTTGATTGGTTACTGGTTGATGAGCTATTAACAGAGCATTTTGATTGGCTACAAGTTGATAAGCTATTAATAGAGCATTTGGATTGGCTACTGGTTGATAAGCTAATAATAGAGCATTTTGATTGGCTACTGGTTGATAAGCTATTAAAAGAGCAATTTGATTAGCCACTGGCCAATCTTCATTACAAATTGAGAACTGGAAAATTTGCTTCCCATTATTTAAAACTGAAACAATTTTAAAAGAGTATTTACTCTTTGTCTGGTTAGTAGCGACTTGGATCGGTGTTGGTGCTCTGTACGTTCCCTTCATCGGTAAAGGAGATATACCCCCATCTGGAAGAAAGAGGGTCTGATTCATCGGTGGGGTCACCCTCTGGACGCTCGGTATGGACCTGAAGCAGACCCCGTTGTCCCCCGCTGGAGATCTCCGATACTTGATGTCGTGTGAATTATTCATAGAGTACGGGGAGTAGCTTCTCTCTTGCAGAGGTCGAAACTGAGTGGAGGGCAAAGACGTCCAGTTTGGTATCTTCTTCTGGAACGGAGTTACGCTGGGCATAGGACTGACGTTTCTGTTGGTCTCTTTCTTCTGGTTGGCTGCACCATCTTCCCGCTGTTCCTTGGGGATGACTCGAGCCGGACTCGGCACGCTCGCCGTGTCCTCGCCTGTGAAAGGAACAAAGTCAAATGATACTACCATAGAAATTTAAGAAACTGTTAAAGCCAAATAAACTGAACTAGCATTACCTTCATGATGTTGTGAGGTATGTGAAGTAACATTCCGTTCATGATGTTGGGAGGTACGTGAACTAGCATTATCTTCATGATGTTGTGAGGTATGTGAACTAGCATTACCTTCATGATGTTGTGAGGTATGTGAACTAGCATTACATTCATGATGTTGTGAGGTATATGACCTAGCATTACCTTCATGATGTTGTGTGGTATGTGAACTAGCACTACCTTCATGATGTTGTAAGGTACGTGAACTAGCATTACCTTCATGATGTTGTGAGGTACATGAACTAGCATTACCTTCATGATGTTGGGAGGTATGTGAAGTAACATTCCGTTCATGATGTTGGGCGGTATGTGAACTAGCATTACCTTCATGATGCTGTGAGGTATGTGAACTAGCATTATATTCATGATGTTGTGAGGTAAACGACCTAGCATTACCTTCATGATGTTGTGAGGTACATGAACTAGCATTACCTTCATGATGTTGTGATGTATGTGAACTAGCATTACCTTCATGATGTTGGGAGGTATGTGAACTAGCATTACCTTCATGATGTTGTGATGTATGTGAACTAACATTACCTACATGATGTTGTGAGGTATGTGAACTAGCATTATATTCATGATGTTGTGAGGTAAATGGCCTAGCATTACCTTCATGATGTTGTGAGGTATGTGAACTAGCATTACCTTCATGATGTTGTGAGGTATGTGAACTAGCATTACCTTCATGATGTTGTGAGGTATGTGAACTAGCGTTACCTTCATGATGTTGTGAGGTACGTGAACTAGCATTACCTTCATGATGTTGTGAGGTAAGTGACCTAGCATAACCTTCATGATGTTGTGAAGTACATGAAATAGGATTACCTTCATGATGTTGAGAGGTATATGAACTAGGATTACCTTCATGATGTTGTAAGGTATGTGAACTAGGATTACCTTCATGATGTTGTGAGGTACATGAACTAGCATTACCTTCATGATGTTGTGAGGTATATGAACTAGCATCACCTTCATGATGTTGTAAGGTATGTGATCTAGCGTTACCTTCATGATGTTGTGAGGTATGTGAACTAACATTACCTTCATTATGTTGTGAGGTATGTGAACTAACATTACCTTCATGATGTTGTGAGGTACATTAACTAGCATTACCTTCATGCTCTTGAGCATCCACATCATGACAAGGTGAGCTCCTCTGGCTGTCATTCAGGTTGCTACCTCTCTTCCTGTTATCCTTGTATGACTTTGGGCTGTTGTTGTAACCGCCGTTGTAACGTTGGAATGCCACTGATATCAGATTCCCAAACACGTTTTCTCCCTCCAGTCTCTTTTTAGCTCTGTGGAATTTTAATAAAGATAGAAACAACTTTGGAAGGGTTTCTACCACTCACCGATATGAGTTGGATGAGATGCAGGAATTAAGCCAGTCACATACTGCCCTGACAGAACGTAACCGGGCACAAATAGACTGTTTGGGGACCTCGTTTTCGATAGTCTTCACAGTCCAAAGTGTTACAACTGACTCCTAAAGTAAAAACACCGATAAATATACACAAAGACTCTTTGCAGTTTATCATGAGTAGTGCCCATTCAGACCACAATTAAAATCATTTCCCTGTGATTGGTTACACTTCTTGAAACTGGGCAGTTGTAATTTTCTTGAGTGTCAGTTGGGAAAAAAAAGCTACATGCTGAGTTCCCCTGACTGAAGACAACTCAAATCGAAAAATGACAAAAACATAATCAGTTGTGACCTTAAAGGCATTGAAGACTCGCCCCAAACCATGTGCAGCAATCTGAAAAAGTTAACTTCCGTTGCTTGCAAGTGACCTTTTGTTTGTGTTGCTACAAAATGCAGACAGTAATGAAACGTGATACCTTAATTGTTATCTTTAGCTGGACCTGAGATGTCCATCGCTGTATGGTTTCTACACTGTGCTGTGTGTATTGACCGCAGCTGTATGTACTGACTGAACACTAGTGTTACCAACGGTAGCAAGCTGTGTGTGTATTTTCTGGGATCGATGGTGGTGTCTAACACTTCTGTTACACCTCATTCGAAACTAGGTCAGATTACCAGCATTAGACGTTTTTTTTGGCGCGAGTCTTCACACCCTTTAAGCGCATGCATCAGCCTATGCGAGGGATTTCCAACTTACGACAGTCGAATCGAGTTGGATTGCTTTTAGTCCGCGGCTGGCTGTACAGAAAACTGGCTGCGAATCTTTCAAATGTGCACTAAGTTGGTATTTAGCTGTACCCTGCCTGGTTCCTACACGTAAAGCAGACACATCACTCTTGCCTGTATAGCAGCCACATGGTAAGTGATTGTGTTTGTATATTTTATGCTCAAGTGTATTCTGAGAGAATCAAGGGAGGTTTCAAGAGTTAGAGCGAGTCATAGCTTGCAGATTTTCAGTCTAAACATGATTTCACCACACTGTAATTAAAAGGAACTTGAGGATCACACATTCTGTACTGTCAAACAATATAAACAATAATATTGTAATTAACAATTTTTACCTGAAAGCACTCTCCTGGTTGGGGAACTTTATCACAGCGGTGCCGTTGGATAAATGGACCACTTTCCCGCCGCAGTTCTCCGAGAGCTGTTCTAGCCTCACCCTGACCGCGGAAACGGCTCGTTTGACCGGAAGATTATGAATCGCTAAATGATTACTTTCGCTGACGGTCTGGTGCTGAGAAGAAAACGACAAGACATACGACTTAAAATCCCTCACGGTCACACACCAACGTGAATATTCAGTGACAGCTAATATTAAAGCTCCACAATTGTTAGAGCCCTTTGTGACAATAGCCTTCGTAGGTTCCCTAAACTTTTGAGAGCATCACAACAAATTTGATGGGTCATAGTCCAACTCCCCCTCCCCCATCTCCCTGCCCCCCCCCATCAATTGCAAATAAGCAACGTAACAACGATTGTTGGTTAAGTAAACCATAATGGGATGAAGAAGAATAAATTTAAAAAAAAAAATTTTCATATCTATAAATAATGTGATTTAATGGAATCCCTCAGATAGGGACTTTAATACCCATGACCTCCAATGACCTCAACACCCTCAAACATTATCCTCTTGCCAGAATTCTTACCTTGCTAGGGGATCTATATGGCAGGTCTGTGATCAGGTCCGAGTATTTGATGGTGCTGTTAGCACAGGACTTTAACGCCTCTGAGGAGTCACTCTTGTGGACCAGGATCACGTTCAAACCATGTCTATGCCGCAGGTCGGATAGGTCGTGGGCGAAGTTGATGTCACCTAAAAGAGGGGGGACAAAAAATAAAGCCTACTAACATTGGATGAATGTATCAAGAAACATGAGAACGGAACGAAAATGGGCGATCGCTGGACCGACACTGTAAATCTGTCCTTAACTAGACTGATTTATTTATCCCTTCCATACCCTCCCACGAGACCCCATCCTCCCAGTGAGAACATTACATGTAATTTATACATCCCATGGTTTACCAATGGAAATGCATATCTAGCTATATCTACAAGTATATAAGTGAGGACTAACAGTACAAGTAACAGACTGTCCGATCTAAACTTAACATGACACAAGTAGTCAGGTTTTGAACACTCACAATACTGCGCCCTTTATGTGTTTGGGTTACGAGGTATTGTAATATTTGTCTAGCCTTTGAATCCTTTAAAGTTATACTGTAGTTTTAATTTACCCTTACCAAGTTCAAAACTGGCTGAACTGTATTTATACCTCATGAATATTGAAAGCTGGCATATTACCTGATATGAGGACAACAGTTGCTGGTCTACTGTGGGTGTCTGCGAACCTTCTGAGGCTCTGTTTTAACTTATCGTCAGCGGTGTTTATACCTTATGAATATTCAAAGCTGACATATTACCTGATATGAGGACAACAGTGGCTGGTCTACTGTAGGTATCTGCAAACCTTCTGAGACTATGTTTTAACTTATCGTCAGCCGTACTTATACATTATGAATATTCAAAGCTGACATATTACCTGATATGAGGACAACAGTGGCTGGTCTACTGTGGGTATCTGCAAACCTTCTGAGGCTCTGTTTTAACTTATCGTCAGCAGCATTCTTGGCTACGGCATTGATGTGAGCCACTGTTACCTGGGAAACGGAGAAGAGAACGAAAACTTTTACCTACCGTGAGAAGATTGTGACAACTAGCAAACCTGCACAATATTCGGTAGACACGACTAACCTGGGCATTGTTCAGTTCCTCAATCACAGTACTGTTCTCTTTCTTGATGTCACAGACACACATAAACTCGGCCTCTCTGTGACCCTCAAAGAAACGATCCCTGATTCGACGGACCACTTCAAAAGCTGACTTTCCACTTGGTACGCAGCAGTTTTCAATGTCCCAAAAGACTCCGATCGGTGGTAGATTGTCTGACTTATCATCTGTCCGCAAAAACGATACAGGGAGAAAAATGGTAGACACACTTAAATACCAGAATTAATTATGAACGATGCAAAATGGGAAAGTGATATAGTCTACTCAATGCCAAAAATAAATTGCATCTTTATGGCTGACAATTCTGAAGTACCTGACAGGGTTTACATGATGTACAGTAGATGTTGGCAAATCTTATCCATATATCTAAAAGGTCTCCTTGTGATCAATGCACCCTGTCAACTCAGGGAAACCCATCAAATCAAGGCATTCACTATCTCAAGGTACTAATCAAACTGAGGGGTTGGGTATCTATGAATCCAAGGTAGCCATCAATTTTGGGGGTAGACAATAACTCAAAACTACAGTCACTAGAAATATAGTAGCTACAGGAATTACTTCTTTGACTAATTACCTCTGGAACTTGACCTGTCTGGACTTTGAAACTGTCGCGATTCATTCAATTGTGCTAGGAAGGTAGACAGTGGGCTTTGGACGGGAACAAGATTTCTCCTGATGGGGGAAGGAACAGCTCTGATGGGGCTATGGAATAATCTCTTGGGGCTAGAGGTTAGGTCCGGTAAGCTATTTACGACAGGTTTGCTAATGCCACCCTCGTCTTCCGTACGAGGTAGCAGAGAGATGGGCTCATCCACCGTGCAGGAGCAACTCGTCTTCTCGCACTCCTGACACTGCAGCAGGGAGTTGTCTCCGCTCTGACGGAGCATGGCTAGAATGTCCTGAGAATCTTGCCCCGAGGCGGGGTAAGTCGCCTGAGATATAGACGGAATCGAGGGCGAGAAACTAGTTCCCAACGTCAGTTGCCGCATCATGTCGACTCCACCCAAGTGGCACGAGGCGCATGCTGCAGGAGGCTGATAACCAGGGAGCATGGAGAACATGGGTGCGGTCCCCATATTAGGTACCATTGGTGGAGATACCAGCATACCAAACTGACTCAGCTGTTGGAGTCGATGGACCTGCGATTGGAGATGCTGGACGGTCGCATCAAGGTTCCCCGATGCGACTGACGACGGTGTTCCAGTGGGTTGTGGACTCACTACCTCGGCATTCTGCTTCTTTTCAAGATTTCTCTTCACTTGCTTCTTCCTCCTGGAGGGAGATTTGTGCACTTTGCTGCTGTTTGTTTGCTCATCCGTGTTGGAAAAATCGGACGTTTCCCTCACGTCAGAGTCGTCGCCGCTCTCGAAACTGGCCGCACGGTGTCCCGGGCTAGAGTGGAATTCAGTCTTGGGGTAGTCCTGTTGTCCCTGTGTGTGCCACTCGCTTTGAGAGCTGAAATCACGAAAGTCCATACTGGACCGGTGTCCCCATGTTCCCGGTCTCTGTCCAAAATAACCTCCCTGATCACGATAACCTTGCTGGTCTTCCGACAAGCGATCTCTATCATACCCGTAGTTCCTTTGCTGATATGGAAACCTTGGCGGTCCATCTCTATGGTCAAAGTTTCTCCGAAATGTCGAGAAATTCTTCTGTTGTCTGTTGAATGGAAGTTGGTGTGTGCCATAATAGGCATTATTAGGCACCTGTCCATTGTTGTAAGAGTGGTATGATGGATGATCCACAGGACTGGTACTCCGTGGTCGGTTCAAGTACTGCTGGTGGTACTCCAACTCGTTTTTGTGATAGCTATGGTTGTAAGAGCGCCCTCTGTTCCAGCGGCCATTTCCACGTCTTGGGTTGCCCCCGTTTCTGCCATGACCATTGTCCTTCCCTGAAATCAGACAAATAACACTATGCTGTACTTTTTGATGTGCATGGGTAAGATCGTTAGAAGTTATTTTAGGCCAGAAACGTCCCAACACTGATATCAGAATGTTAACAAGTACTGTCAAGTATTAGCCTTACAAAAGCAAACATTGCATTTCCGATGGCATTCAAGCTAACAAACAGTATGAGAGCATTGCCACATATACGTTCCTTTCAGTAGGCCTAGGAGTAGTTGTAAAAAAAAAAATTGATATCCACCACCCAAATATGTACTGTCATCACTTTTCAAGTTTTCATAACCACTAATTGCTAATTAGACAACAAAAACAAGATTCAATATGAAAGAAGCATCAGAAGCTTTTGTAATGCCTCCCCACAAATTTTTTTTTTTGCGAGTCAGTTGTTACCTGACCTATTTTCCAAGACTGAGTTTTCCGATGATTACATACACACTGCAAAGATTAATGTTAGCTTTGGAAAAGGGGAAACTTAGGATACAAGATGTTATTGTAAAGGTTTGAATCATAATATTGGGCCCATCTGTCCAGGAGGATAACTCACCTTCATCAGCACTCCTGCTCATTATAGCTCAAGAGTCAAAATGACAGCCTTGGAGCACTAAGGAGTAGAGGAAAAAAGGAAAGATTAAAAAAAAAAATTTAAAAAAAATTTAAAAAAAAAAAATCAATTTTACATTGGCATATTGATCAATGTTGATAAGAGAAATGGCTAGGCTTACATAATTTATGTTTGATCAGTTTCAAAATAAAGACCCTTAGCAATATTACTTGTAAAAGTATCGCAAGGTATCGTGTCCGATGAAATCGCGCCACAGAGTAACTTGCAGTATATGTTTTCATCGTCTCCAAAGGTTTGTATTTCTCAACCTATGTTCGTTGTGAAATTATGTTTCAAAAGAGCTTGTTTTCCATAATAACAAACAACACAGTTATTGTATATACCACTAGCAATCACAGGTATAAGTCCAGTTAATTTCGGTGACTTTGTTACAATGTCTACTGATGCTCAAAGCTTAAACTCAGTTTAGTGAAAGTGATTGAGAATACATCAAAGAAGCATTGTGATTGGTTGATGATCAGAAGTGTATAAACTTGCCAAAAGAACAGTGGGCAAAAACTGTACTAGTTATGAGTGAAAAAAAACAAATGTTAGCACGAATATGTGGCACCATGTGTGAATTAGTGATTGTACAGGTAGTTTGCCCAAAAGTGTCCAACAGTGATTCCTCATAGGAGTCTAAATAGGAGTCAGCTTGTCATGTTTCAAAGAATTAGATAGGATCCTTATTGTCTTAGGGTGTCTGGAGATTTACATTGGCTAAAATACTTCACGGAAATGCTACAAAATTAATGTTTCCCCCTTTGACTGTATTTAGTCTAGTTCTTTTGCAAAGACTTTGTAGATTACAACTTGCATTCAAAAGCTGTTACAACTTACACTTTGACATTTTTAACACAGCAAGTACAGTGTCGATCAGTGCAAATGTATGTGTAGGCTTATCAAGCAATCGATATCATACTAATACATCTGACAGTGCAGCTACATAAAGGCTATTACACATTAGAACAAGCGAATGAATTCAGGCAGTAACATTGTGTGTCTCATGTTTGTAATCACCAAAATCATGATGATAAAAAAATGTTGGCTTACAAAGTGAACACTTTCAGATGAACTAGGTACAGTCATGGATACAGCTGCTTACAAAGAATTTATGACTCGATAATATTAGGCTAGTAGCATGGTTGGCTCATAACTGACGCATTTAAGGAGTTGATTAACGATGTCAATCAATGAATGTGTAATGGGACCTAACCTGTCTGAGCTTAGAGGCTCAGAGCATAGCAAACAGCATCCAAAGTCAATGGATGTATACTAAGGCCTACACTACGGTTAGCCTATCGACAAATGTGTCAATTTAGGGGTATGGAAGAACTTGACACGGCAGACATTTTGTAGTAAAATTCTGCTCAATTGTACGGTACATCAGCACAGAACCTTAAATATTTTGAGATCAATACATTTCTGAGGAACTACACATATGAAAAACACCTAGGGCCTACAGTTGAGTGATTTGGATTTTTCCTTGATAGACATTGTTGATCAAATCCTTAAGTGCGTCAATTATGAGCCCACCATGCTACTACTACTAGTAGTACTTCAATGTGTCTTTCGAATAGCTGCTACGGAAACATTGTATGCAAGAGTGCAAGAGAGGTATAGTCAGTATTGCGAATTTCGGACACCTACGA
>KN882547.1:151219-166618 GCA_000934455.1 Apostichopus parvimensis
GGGCACATTATATTGCACCAAGTCGGTCAAGGAATGACCCCAGGGCCTCAGATATAGGCCTATAGGAACGATGCCCCAAAATGTCCCCGGACATACTATAGGCGAAGGAAGCTATCCGCCGCGACTGCATGTGAGTTTCTCGACTTGCCGTCCTGGGAGTCATACCACAAAATTGTGAGTTTGACACCGACATTGACATTTCGACAAATCTGCAAATTGCGCGTGGAAAATAAGGAAAGATTGACTGGGCTTTCAGCCAAGTAACATACTGAATGACCGAACTATATGTCAAACTGACATGATCAAATATTGCGTCTGAAACATTATTAGGGTGATAGACCGATTCTCAGCGATAGTATTGTCTCCTTTCTTGAAAATTTGGTTTTTTAGCGGTTTTAAGAGCATCAGGGTACGTCCCAGAAGTGAAAACCCGGCCTATGCGCTATTTCACGTCCAGTTTTTCAGCAACTATAGCCTACTGACGGTCCGCGGTCGAAGGGTCGTTCATGAGTGGTCATCATGGAGATTCGAAACCATTCAGACCAATGATATATTTTTCGCACATGTAATTTTTTTCGACACCCAAAATCCCAGTGGGGGGGCGACTGTGGGGGGCGACAAGCTTTCATGGGGGGCTGTCGCCCCCACGCCCCCCTTGGCTACGCCACTGCTTATTACTCTCTAGAATATTCCGAAAAACTAAATTAACAATAATGTTTTGCGTTAAGTTTATGACATTAGGCCTACTTGTGACTTCCAGTCAGGGGTATCACCATGGGGATGGGGTGGAGCTTGGCTCGGTGTTGCACCACCAAAATAAAAAGTTCCTTTTGGGCAGAGCGACCATTGTCGGGCAAAAGTTTTTGCGGCTTGTCTGAATAATCAGGACGTTTTCAGGGAATTAGTTGTCGGGATTTCAGCGTTTTTGCTCCAACGTTACCTATATAAATGTCTGTACATTTCATCTTGAAAAGGTGAGGGTCTATTAAATCAAAGTGCGTCTGTTTCGTCAAAATTCTAACGTTTAACGCGATTTTCACCCACCCCCCCACCAAAAACAAAAACGAAAAAAAGAAGAAGAAGAATATAACTATTATTAGAATAAAAAAAATGGATCACTTGCTTGCTCAAGTCTTTCTATAGTGCGTTATTAGCGTTAATCAGTGAAGCTTTAGCTATAGGAATTGTCGTTATGCGGGAATTCGATTTTTTTTGTCGGAAAAACATTAAAAGGAAAACATATATTTGTCGTCGAACCTTAACGCTCCTGCCTCCAGGGAAATAAAAGTTGAACAATGTCTTCTGTTACATACACCCAAACTCACACACACACACACTCTGCTGTGTGTTTTACATTCAAACCGAGGACAACATTGTTTTTTCCATTGTTCAAATCCACGAACCCCAACCTTAATAATCCCCTTAACAATAGAATTCTTGTGAGGACGTGGGTGATTCTTTAGTAATCACATCCGAGGACCTGGAATTCTTTTGTTCTCAGTCAAGTCCTCAGTCAGAATGCAAAACGCACGGGCACACGCGCACACACACATACATACTTAACTTTATGTGAACTTCTTTTTAAAATGATTCTGCATGGAATGTTATTAGCCATGCAGAATTGACTATCAAAAACTTCAGATTTGACACAGATTCTCTATCACGAACTAAAATTTATGACATTTTCGTGATTATTTTCAAATTGTCGGAAATTTGCTTGGGTAGCTATTAATTCTCCTATGGATTCTGTTGATTGAGTTTGATGCGATTCTGGAAAAAAAGATTGAATTAATTCGTTTATCAGACTTTTCAATATAATCAAATCCACCGATCGGTAATAATGACAAATTTAATGAAGATTTGAAAGATAAAATGGAAGAAGTAATTATCTGTAGCAAGTGACGTGAAAGCTGTCTTATATCATTATATTATTATATTACTATAATATATATATATATATTTCCTATTTATTTCCTATCATTTACGGGGAAAAAGAAATTTGATCTTGATAGTTACACCGTGTCCACCACTGAGACAAATTGCTACCAATATTGATCAGTTTATGACGACCTTTTTTTTAGTTCCTCTTGAAAATCTTCAATAAAATAAAATGAATCATTTTGAATGTAATCTAGTGAATAATATGAGATCTATGGGAAACTAATCAAACGATTTAATGAACCGATAAACGCCCAATACTTTACCATCGAGGTCAAGTAGGTGTTAGAGCGCGTTTCTCTTGGGAATTGAATCATCAGAAAGCAATTTAATCTTGCGGTTTACAGCTAACGAGTTTAAACTTGATGGAGCCAAATTGCAGCTATTTTTAAACATTGGAATATAACATTGAATATGAAAGAGAACAGTGATACTAGATCAGAAATCTTTCTCAAGGTCACTCAAGTGACTAACCCGATAATGATCTATTTTGCAACCCAAGAAGCTCATTACGTAATGTTAGACTAGTTTAGAGAGATGAAGTCTGAAAAAAGACGTATGTGCGGTATTTTCTGATGGGGTCAGGTGGGTAGGGTTTTTAGAGCGCGCTTCTCCGTGGTGTTTAAGCAAGCACTTTAATCATGCGTTATTATAGTTAACCTAACGGAGAGGCATGCAGATATTTTCTAAAGATTGAACTGAAAAATGAAAAATGAAAGAGAATAGTTGATACTAGATCAGAAAACTTCCTAAAGGTCACCCCAAAACAAGACGGACAATGATCTAATTCTGCAATCCTAGAATCTCACGACTGACTCGGCAATCTTACTTGGTGATGGGAAGAGAGCTGGGGTAGGGTATGGGGCTGCGGTAGGTGTAGGGTCGAGATTGAGGTGAATAGTAAGGGGAAAACGGATATAAAACCATTAAATAAAAACTTATGCAACAATTGTATAGTCTATACTTAAACCAAATCTAATTCGCATATATGTCATTTTACATTTTTTGTTGTCCATTTTTTTAGTCTGTAAAGGCTTAAAAGACTGTATATCAATACATCATATTACATGACAAATGAATTGATGATGAAATAAAGATTGAATGAAAAGAAAGAAATTAATGCTCTTGATATTATTTATTATTCGTAATGCATACTTATAAAATATTCAGTTTTCTATTCGTCTGTTTCATCAATTTGTCATTATCAATTTTATATATTCACGCTTCCTCACACGTTCATTTAACGAAATCTAATAATCCATTTGCATTAACTTGTTTCCCCTATCTTTCTTATCATGTCTTACACATCATAAAGAACAGCCATTAATTTAATATTAGTCACTCTTTTTATGTAAGAGGAATATAAAGTTCTATAAAACTTTCTTTGAAAATACTCTCGTTTATACATTATTCCATGAGTAATGTCACGTTCGTTTATACCACATGAATTTATTTACAAACAGATTTATTTATAAAGATTCGTAGAAAACTTGCTCTTGTTTGCATTAGGTATTCTTTCTTTTCCTCTCCTTTTTCTTGGCACATAAAGCCGTCGGGATAGTCACGTGTTGGATATGGTTTAAAAGTAGTCAAATATAATTTAAGTTTTGTACATAAATACATTCATATATAATCATTCTTGATTAGTAATGGTTCTTTGGTGTTGACGATTGTTATAAAAGATAGAAATTAAAGTCATTTGACGAAACGACGGAATAATGTGATTGATAGAAAAGTGAAATTAACTTCGGTTACATTGATAAAACAAGATGGGAATGGTGGAGTAGGGGAAGGGAAGGGAGGGGGGGGGAAGGGAGGGAGATTCGGTTGGGGCTAGCAAGAGTTGGTAGAAAGAGGTGTTGGTTTCCAAAAAATGCAGGAGTAGTGGCGATTGGATATGATGTAAGGATCTCTCGAGGGTCAAGAACCACGGAGGAGGGTCCCAGAGCGGGGCACGAATTAACCAGTGTTTGTGCAAACCCTCTCAAACAACCCCACTTTAGCTAACTTAGATTTGTCACTATTTATTTCTGAAGAGTACCATTTCCATATTTGCTCTTTTCTGGAAAAAATTTACCCTTTTGTTGAAAAGCATTCAAATACTGGAATTTGTGCACGGTAGGAAATTTACACGGGATCCATTCTTTGTTTGTTGGAACCTTTTGAGGTATACGTTTTTGATTTGCCCCCTTCCTTAATTCAAATTTGTTTTGTTAACATCATGATATGAGTGAATTTTATCTCTTAGGACGCAATCTTTTTTTGCTATATCTATCTTTCCAGAGGAAAGTCCCCCCCCCCCTCTCCTGCCCCTCCTTGTGTACGCACAATTACTCCAAAATAGCAAATGAATAAAATTAACATAAACAAATGATGACAGTAAGGAGATTTTACGGTCGGTGCAAATTAGAAATAAAATTGACTCACATGTTGGCTCGCGAATCCTTTTACTGAGTTGTCTAAAGAGCTGATGCCCATGAAATTTTTACTCCATTGTGCTGCTTTGGCGTCCCTTACAAAGGCCATGTTGTCATCCAAGTCTTCATCGAAGAGTTCATCTCCCCGGAGTTCCCGATCTAGCAATTCGTCGTCTAGATCAATGGGTGTGGTGGTCACGCTTAGCAAGGCCAAGAACAAACAAGCGAGGGCAAGTGAAAACTCATAAATATTCATGATGATGGTTGGTTTGTCGGTCGGTCGGTTATGTTCTCTGTAGACGAAAAATGAGGGATTGCTGTAATGTTCATATTAAATGTACTTTGTAATAATTATAATAATAATTAACACATTGGCGATATGAGCTCGCGTTTCTTCCAATTAGAAACTGTTGATAGAAAAATGTGATAGTTTCGTGTTGCACTTGGTATTTCGGAACAAATTTTACTTTCAATAAATATTCCCGTGATGGCAAATTAATGCCACACTTGTTTGGTATAGAAGAAAGCATTCTACACTGTTTATGTAAAACTCCTTTCCTCAATAACTTGTTTTGTGTATCTGTTCATATAACTCGATGTATGGTTGTTTGAATGTTACTTAGCTATATTTGTGTAAGTTAAACCCTAATATTCATTACACCGAAAAGTGGATGAAATAATGATCTTTGAAGTCAGTCACCGCAGATGTTTTTCAAAAGCTTTCCTTTCCTACATCGTAATAGCTTTTAATGATTTATCCTTGTTATTTGATACATTTGAAATGTTTCCTTAGCAATTAATGTTGTCGTATAGTGTAGATGTTTATCAATATGCATTTTTATAAGACAATTTTTGTCCTCATTGTTTTTTTTTAAGAATTTATACATAATGAAGAAAAAACAAGAAGGGTTTCAGCTCAATTTTCATGACATGATATCACTAACCCTGTTATGGTCAGGTGCATTCATAAAATATCAACAAATGTATTAACTTTGTTTCTCCATTTCGATTGCTATGTGGTTTTTAATGAAAAAATGCTCACAAATTCAAGCAGTTTTGACGAAAAAACTTTAACCCCCAAGGTCGAAGGCTCCCAAGTTCAAGTACATTTCTGTTTTCATGCTAATCATTTATGCAAAACTTAACACAAGAGGGAAAAGAGGAAGTGCCAATCATAGTGTTGCTTCGGAGGGTCTTAAGTTTACCCGACAAGGGATTCGCTTGTTATCCCCACACAAAGCTTTTCACTCGTTGTTACTTGCCCATATAGGTCTCTCTTTAAAAATACGACAGAATAAAATGATAAAAAAGGTCTGTTGAGAAAGAACCGATAAATTCAAACTCCTAAAACCCATTTTAGAAAGCAGAAAGAGAGAGAGAGAAAGAGAGAAGTGAAATAAAATGTAAAATACACACGAAACGTCCCGACAATTTCCGATATTAAACTATGACTCGATTTTATTTCATATACTCTGTCTGGTTATACATTACAGAATAATTTTTAACCCTTACACGTCACGTGTTCAATCTTGTTGGTTACTTATTCATCATGCAACGTCTTAAAAATAGGGAAAACAGCGTGTAGGGTGTAACTATATGTCACCTCCAAGTTTAAATATTTTGTCAGCTTTCACCTAAAATTTAAATAAAATTGACGAGGGAATAAAAAAGCCTATGTATGATTAATACGGCACCTTCTTGATAAAATTAATACAATTTTTTTTTTAGTTTTAGACAAATTTTGGTAGTTTTGAACACTGAACAGGATCGAGGCTGGAAGGTGTGCACATTGAAATACAGAGTGGTGAGTATATCATGTGCACAAACAAAGTTAACGAAAACTAAGATTTATTCAGATTTTATTTTGTGTTAAAAAGTGTCATTTTGGGTCAAACAGCTATACATGGAATTTTCTTACAGCTTACTTAATGCATTTAAATAAATAGGGAAAGATGTTTTAATACGGTGTGAAAAGTCATATGCATGTTATTACAAGTATCAGTAGGCTACTAAAAGCAGGTATAAGGCGCTTACTCACACTGTTATGTTATAGACATAGACCTATAGCCTATAGTTACCATATTCAAATCGAGGCGATGTTGTTATTGTCCATTAAAGCCTTCAACTTGCAATTCGACTCAGTTTAATATGGAAGGATGTAGCAGATACACATCATATTAATCAGATAAAACGTGCGAGTGGATAAGGAGGCCGGGTGTACTATAACGCAGTTGTAAGCCGAAATCAAGAACTTTAATAAATATTTCACATTTACAAGAAATCTTACTAGTTTTCAATATTAAAATCGGTGTTTTCAAACTAAGCCCAAGCATGCTTACAGCAGAGTTTAGTATTAAAAATTGTCAATTATAAAATCCCATATAGAAAAGTTATGAAGTTCATATTGAAATTTAGTAAAAAGTTTATAATCAAATGCAATTATTGTTTTGCGTAACATCCTTGAGATGTACTCTTATTACCAAAGAGTGATGGTGCAATTTTGGAGCGTGATATTAACGTTTATGAAAGATGTGAGATTCACTCTTATCAAAGAGTGACTTTATGCCAAACTATAGCTCTACAACTAGGGATCTGTTTATTCCATAGGATTAAACATTTGCAACTATTTCCGAGGAACAAAATTGAATATATACACTTTGCAAGACATACAGAATATATATTTTGCAGTTAATGTTGATGTTGACCCATTAACCACACATGCTTAAACAACAACAACAACGTATGTTCAAAGTGGGCGAAGATAAATAGTGCACAACATTTAATATTTACTCACTAATCTCACTCATATGACTTCTGAAAAGGGGTTCAGTTGAGATTCTTCTGGGAATGTTAAACATATAATACTATCAACGCGAAAAAAACCAAACATATACCCACTTCTTCCGTCTACATCTAAGATATGTAATGTTGTACGAATATTGTTTCTCCAAATAAAAAGAGAGATTTTATATACTTACGGTCACTTTTTCTTAAAACTAAAGTTGGACTTTCTTGTTTGTACAACGGATTGATTGACTGTATATCTCACTTCAATAGAGTTTTCTGTTTAGTTCCAAACATTGGACTATAAACTCCGAAAATATATATTTCTGTTTTGTTTAGGGAACACGTACCATCCATCACGAACTTATGAAAACCTTTTAAATAACTAAACAACGTTTTGTATTCAACATTCTGATATAACAAGAGATAATTGAAGCGAAACGAAAGCTGCTTGTGGAACTAATGGAAGGGCTTATGATTCATGATGTGTTTCCCTTATACTATAAATAAACTCAAGTAGGTATAGGGACTCGACTCACAGATCTATAACAGTAACTGACAAATTAAGCATCAATGGCATTACTATATAATTTATTAAACTAGCATATATCTATCTACTTATCTTTCCGATTCATGTCTTTCGTAGAATCCTCGAAATCAAATGCGGTATTAACCTTTTTTAATTTATTTTTTTAAAATTTAGACCCTTTGAATTCCAAGTGTGAGTATTGGGGGAGGTTGGTGATAGTAGGGGGGTGGTGATGGGGGGGGGGGAGCTGGAGTAGTTTGGGACCTATCACCTGTCCCAACCGCTAACACCCCTGCAAAGGAAATTGAAAGGCAAGCCACTATATTTTACCTGTGATGTCATTTTTAAACTCATCTTTTGCACACCATACATGGATTTATATAGTCTTTTATAGTTTTCCTATAAAATCTCCTCCATAAGATGATAATATAATTAAGAAATATTTAGTAGTATACATATTCATCTTTTTTATGACCCAAATATTTACGTTCTAACATTAACTTAATTTAAATGTTTCATAAGGGTTTTCCCTGATCGATATAAGTGTGCTAAAATTATCAAAGATATTGCGAAGGGCCTAATTAGAAATTCAATTATCTGAAAGGGGAAACATCAGATGAGCAATGATGGGCTGCAGTCAAAATATGTAAAGGGATACTTTCTTTGATCATAAAGGGGAAAAAATATGAGAATTTTTCTAGCGCATTTTGTAAGTAATACTGATTTATTAAGGGGCTTATGGTATCAAATATTCGAATTTTACTACTCAAAAATTTCGAAGGCGTATATAGACTTGCCCTAAAGTTGAAATTTATTAATTAAATCACCGTCATTTTGAACTTTTAATTTAGAATTCCACGAAATACGAATCATATATCCAGATTGTTCATGTTTTCATTTACATTGCTTCATAATTGAAGTTTTGAAGTTTACTATCAACTACAAAAAGAAAAGACAAAAAATAAAGGGGTAGAAAATTCCCAAAAGATTTGCTGGTGAATATAATTAGAGTTTTTTTGCCTTTGGGAAGAATGAATTATCACCATTCTTTGTTGCCTATTAAATACCCCAAAGTCTTCTATTATATTCATATACTAATATCCATTCTAGTATACCATGGTGACACTCTCCCGATGGGTTAAATATGGTGATAGGTATTCTGTTAGTGTGAATGACTAATTCATATACTTCACACTTATAGATATGTAAATAAATACTTACAAGTGTGATATTATTAATGGAACTCAAAAGCTCGCACTATTTTTTTGGGGGTCAAAAAGGATAAAATAGAAATTCATCAGACAATGGATAGTTTTCATAACCTCACATTTGAGTTAAACATGTACGTTTCGGTTTTACTATTCCATTTGAAAGTCCTGTGAATCTTGTAATAATATCAAATGTTTTTATGCATGATTGTATGGGGTACATGAGAAGTGCAATGTCTGGGCAGGAATTTGTTTTTGACGTTTCAGCGGTTTAAGCCAAATATCCAATCATACCAAAAGCTAGGCAAAGGTTACTAATAGGGGTACCATGTTTGAACTTTTTTAGCCGGGCTGCATTGGTGATCGCTGAAGGTAAGGACTAGTGCAGCTTGTATGGACCTTTGGTATCACAGCCCAAGGCTATACACCACAAAGGGAACAATTGGCAACGTTATGCTAAGACACTGAATCACTTATTGGACGATTGATAACGCTAGGCTAAGAATCTACATCACTTCTTTGACCATTGGCAACGTTAGGCTAAGACACTGCATCACTTATTGGACAATTGATAACGCTAGGTTAGGTCACTACAACACTAAAGGGACAACAGGTAACGCTACTAAGACACCGGACATAACTTCGGGTGACAATTGGTACGTTAGATTAAGACACTACATCACTTATTGGACAATTGGTAAAGCTAGGCTAAGATACTGAGAATAACTCTGTGAACAATTGACAACGTTAGGCTGAGACACTACATCACTTGTTGGACAATTGATAACACTAGGCTAAGTCACGACATCACGTACGGGACAATTGCTAACGTTACTGTTATAACTCTACATCAATGAATGGAACAACTGATATCTTCAAAAAATCAGGTTTGTTAATATACGGAAATGTATACATTTACAGAGGGCTGTATAATAGAAGCTAACCTTCAAATCTTGACAGTATGGTTTTTCTTACGAATATAATTTGACAGTTGCGAAAACCTAAATCCTCAGAGCAAACTGTACCACACTTTTTTAAACTTTTAATATCGTTGCAACAAAAAAAAAAGTGATATACTGAGTCTGAGTATTTGAACACCTGTGATTTGGGTTATTTGATATAAAAATCAATTCAAAATTTAACCAGTTTATAAAAATAAACTGATATTTCCAGATGACTAATCAATATTTAAAAATATATCTATGTTAATGCTTAATTGTATAAGAATCCAATCTTTCGCGCGCGCTCTCTCTCTCTAGTTAATTTACAACACACCCTAGCTAAGAATAATGATAAGGAAGAAAATAACCAATTCCATCACGGACTCAAAACACTAACCAAACCTAGAGTAATTTTCACACCGATATTTGATTACACTTTAGGCCTAAAGGTACAAAAGCCGTTCCAGATAACATTACTTTTATCTTCCATTTTTACCCTTATTTATTCATATATTTTTTCATATTCGGTCCCAACAGATTGGCGTTCATTGATCCGATTGTCAAAGAAGCACATTAGACAGTAAGGGTAAGCTGAGAGTTTTAATGATTAAGAAAAATAAAGGACTAAAATAAAGGACTAAAAAAAAACTTCATATACTTTTGACATAATCCAATCTTAAATTGTGGAAAATCATGAAAATAAAGTTGAAAACCATCGACGTCATGTGCCTGACAACCATAGGAGACAATATTCTTATTGTGGTGTGTCAATGACATCTTTATTCTATTAAGTTTAATTTTCTTTAAAAATGTGACAACTTTTTTTCAACGGGTGATGAGTTTTAATGTTTCCATATGTTAAGTGCAACAGTACATATTTCTTCCGAATAATCAGCGTATACGTTTACAACATTGAATTAAAATTTCCCTGATTGAAAATCTTTCGGACAAATATTACGAATCAATTTTAATTAGAACAACATTTTACAGAAAGATTTTTTTCTTTTGTTGTTGCTTTTATCGAGCCATTTAAAGTGTTAATAAAAACATGCAACACCTATATAACTACAAGGATGTCTTCTCGCTCTTTTAAGTGAACTGTTTACGTCATATGTCATCTGTTCCTATGTATAGCTTAAGCGGATAAATGACACTTTTGGTCACATTATGAAGTGGTAAGATTTGTGCAAAAGCTGCTGAGTGACCCGCCGAGAAATGTATATATCTACTGTGATTAAAAACCTTTTACTTAGAGATGAAATAAACATTCTTTGACTTTTGCGACTCGAACTATACATTTGTATTTATGTTAAGTTCCTCTGAAAGGATAACATGGATAGATTCAACAACGTTGTTTAGACTTACAGCGATAGTCTCAGCTCGTGCTGTATGAATGTAGGCCTATTAATGTTGCATAGACTTACAACGATAGTCACTCGTGATGTTGTATGAATGTAGGCATGTACGTGTTGCATAGACTTACAACGATAGTCACTCGTGCTGTTGTATGAATGTAGGCCTATACATATCGTATAGAATTACAACGAGAGTCTCTCCTGCTGTTGTTTGAATGTAGGCATATAAATGTTGCATTGACTTAGGCCTACAACGAGAGTCCCTCCTGCTGTTGAATTAATGTAGGCATATAAATGTTGCATTGACTTACAACGATAGTCTCAGCTCGTGCTGTTGAAGGAATGTAGTCCTATAAGTGTTGCATATACACTTACAAGGATAGTCTCTCGTGCTGTTGTATGAATATAGGCCTATACATGTTGCAAAACTTCCTGCCATGGTAAAATGTCAGCTATAGAAACAAATTAAGTCCACTCAATAACTGCTAAAGACATTCCATCCACTTCACGAGGAACGAAAAACATTTAAAAAATATTTAAAAAAACATTCCGGAGGCGTTAATCAATTATTTTTAACGAGATATCACGGAGTCTGAGTTATAAATTACATTATCTATAATTTAGTTAGGCTTAACTTTCGCATTTGATTTTAATTAAGATTTACAAAAAAAATGAAGCAGGCTGTTTTCCTATTCCTATTTTTTTCTCTATGATCTGTTATTTCACAGGTTTATCGTTTAAATTATTCATTATTAGCTCCCTTAGACTACTATAATTAATTTTATATTCCAGAATTCCCCTTTGGCTATAAGTTCATAACCACATAGCTATAATTATGTAGGCGATATAGTGTATAGAACCCTCGCAGTTGCCGAGGAAGACAATTACAAACATTCTAATGTTACTCATGTAAAAGTAAATATAAGTTTGGATCCAAAAAGTAAACTTGATACATAAAATATTGATTCAACGAAATTACTGTTAATTAAGTTTTGGCTCCATATGTCATTCATTATTCATAGGCCTCAGAGATATGACTATAAATATGTTTAACACATGAAAATAATTGTTGTTAGTTTATATATTATATCATAGGGATCGTCAACACATTCTTAACGAGCTTTAACAAGTTACAGAAAATCGCATTCCGGATCTGAAATGGAGCAATGAAATATAAATATATATATATATATATATATTTTGGGGGTCTGTCGTTTGACATTTTGTAAGTAGATGCTAAAGAGACCCTTGACCCGGGATAACCTGAGATTGGGAAAGCATATACAAATTTGCTAAATCTGTCTTTGATAAATTGTGTTGAATGTCATCCCGAGGGTGTTTTGCTGTGTATATGAAGTTGTAAGGACAAGTGACGTGCCATAATGAAAGGATGGGGCCACAGTCGGGGAAAAAAGGTTCAGTAAGGGGTTGAGTCGGGGAAGAATGAGTCCACTCCTCATGGACAGAATGCACCATTTAACGTGTTAGCTTCACCTTCCTCCCTTCATGGGAGTCGGTTTCAATGACTCTAGGGCTACACCGCCCCTTTAAGAAATCTTGGATCTGCCTCAATCCTCTCCATAAAGATTTCCTTTCCGTTCAGTTGGAAGGACTTTTTTTATTCATTCTTTTTAGTACGTAGTTTTTGCGATTTGGAATCATCGTAAGAATGCTGTATCTAAAACACAAGGGTCAAAATGTGTGATATAAATTCTTTATACATTAAGTTTAATACTTCATTTTCTACTTGGTCTGGTGCTAATCGGAGCGTGCTGATGTATAAGAGACAGAACAGGAAGTGTTACTAAGCATTGCCGTGACCTGTGACATTTTAAACGTCGTGCATAATGCGACTGCACTTTCCTTACATATATTGATTTTGTTTTGGTTAATCTTTCGACAGATATTTACTTATTTTAATAAAAAAATGTCCTCTCCTTTTTCGATAAATATATTAAAGTTTTAGAGGAGCTTGCGAAAAAAAGAGAATGATTACCAAAAGGTTGATTGATATTTATATCTGTATATTATGAAGAAAGAGACAAAGCGAGATATAGAGCGAGCGAGAGATAAAGAAACAAAGAGATGGAAAGATACTAAAATTAATAAACTGTGATAACCTAGTATAAACCTAGTTGTAACCTGGTAAAACCTTAGTTGTAACCTAGTAAGAACCTACTTGTAACCTGGTAAAACCCTAGTTGAAACCTAGATGAAACCTAGTTGTATCCTAGTAAAAACCTAGTTGCAACGTAGTATAAACCTAGTTTTAACCTAGTAAAAACCTAGTTGTAACCTGGTAAAAACTTAGTTGAAACCTAGAAAATACCTAGTTGTCACCTAATAAAAACCTAGTTGTAATCTGGTAAAACCTAGTTGTAACCTAGTACAAACCTAGTTGTAACATGGTAAAAAAATAGTTGTAACCTAGTAGAAATTTGTTGTAACCTAATAAAAAACCTAGTTGTAACCTAATAAACACCTAGTTGTAAGCTGGTAAAAACCTAGTTGTAACTTGGTAAAAACCTAGTTGTACCTAGTAAAAACCCAGTTGAAACCTAGTCTAGTCTAAAGCAAAGGTCTCTATTTTCACCTTCAGATTGAAAATGGTACAATTTAGCTGTCCGTGACACATTATTCTTTCAGAGGGAGACGTTGTTCCTTCGTTTACTTTCAGGATTTTAGCTTAAATATAATAACTTATTCACTGTACGATTTACTGACAAAAATGAACGATGGATAAACTTTAGGTATCGCCGTAGCCGGGCCTTTATCATTCCTTAATTCTATCAGCTGGACAGGTAGCATACATTATTGGTTATTACTGCACTGTTGAACTTCAAAGCTACCAAATAATGGCAGATCTTTTTCATTTTACATTAACAAAATACGATAAAATCCGATGAAATAGTCGACAACCACATCAGTTGCAAGGTCATGTTCGCTATAATTTGCTAAAAATTGTCCCGTCTTCTTAGCCGGTCTTTCTTCGGACAGTAACAGAATGCAGTGAATCGACGCAAGTATTTTCTTTAGTTTAGTATCTTGACCGCAAAAGGCAAACTTCAAACCAGGGACATTCGCAGAATCAAATTCAAAGGGTGGGGAGGGGGGGTGGGAGGACTAGCAGACTTCGAGGTTTTTCTCCCTTCCAAAACCGGGTAACCGTCTAAAGAAGTATTTTTCTAACTGGTTTAAATATAAAAAAAAGGAATTAACCAGTTAGTTGTCAAAAGTATACCAGTTAACACTATTGCAACGCGAGAGCATATTGTGTAGTTTTTTTTAACAAGTTTAATGGAAGAAGACCCATTTTCTTGTGCTATCAGACCCACACCCCTCCCACATCAGTTATGTTTTGATTAAATGATTTTTGAAATACGCCCTCTAAAGGGAAACACATGAAAAGCGCCCTCGAAAAGAGCGTTGATATTATGACTAACATAAGAAACATTATGCTGTGTTAGGAGTACTTTAACATTAGATTTACGATGCTTATGGTGCAAAAAGTAATGATGAAGAAACATTTCGACATGGTAACCAAAGAACCTACGCGAAGGAGAGGAAGTATAGAAACCATGTATTTTCTATAAGAAAAAAAAAGAACACGCACAAACACATGACATAATGAAGATATCTCTTCCTAATTTGAAAAGCGTACTATTTATGGTGTGAGAAGTTTCCCGCTATAGCAAATATATAGTTGGCTTTTGACACATATCCCTTACTAAAGCACAACAATATAACAATAACATTTAGATAATTCTGACGGACAGAGAGAGAGAAAATCATCTAATTCCTGCCTGCTTTGATAAAATAGAGAACCTGTTGAAATATTATCCAATTGCGTGACGTAGAGTGTCATTGTTCATCAGACTAATTCCATTTGGCTGACTAATTAGATATTTGACTAACTTAGCCAATGCACCGGGCAATTTACAGACGGTCAATCTTTATGGAAAGCCGTTTTTATTCAAAAACCTTTGCTAAGCAAAATAATAAATTCACGACTTCATCTGTTGCGCTGCAGTAATTTCTCAGCGTCGATATACGTCAGTCAATGTTTGACGTATGGCCTCTCATTCTGTATCTATCGATAAAGTTTTTCAAGCTTCTATTTGCAATATATTTATTTACTACAAAGGATTTCGAGTTGGTTAGCATCATGTTTCATCTCTAGAGTAAGGCAAATATGTCACCAAAACAGAACTAGTATTGTTCGATACA
>KN882547.1:166933-177007 GCA_000934455.1 Apostichopus parvimensis
TGTACACCATTGTGTCTACACCAATGGGTTTGTCAGAATGATTAAAGTTTGAATCGTGTCTCTTTGTTATAAGACAAGAAAGAAGAAAACAAAAAGACATAAGACGCAAAAAGACTAATTATCGGAGCAGGATTAATATATCCCGAGGCAACGTTTCCTTTTAACCCAGAATGTGAACTTTTTTTCCAAATTTTAACGGTGCGGATCCGTAGAATCCAAGACTCTTGAATAAAGATGTAACATTCGAATTAGACATGAGTCATCAAAAGATCTATGAATATTCATGACTGTTCAGGTAAGGTCACCCAATGAACCACATCTTCGTATGTATATATATATATCTTAGACCAGCGACCGTGTAGTTGAGATATTACCTTATCCAACAACTCGTATACGATGTAGCAAAGATGAAGAATGTAATGATATACCCTATACGTTCACTATAACACCCTATGCGAAAATGTTCCAATCTGGTTTTGATCTTGGCATCTTTCCCCCAAATAATTGGATCCCACATTACTGGAAAAGATACTATTTTAAATCGACATCAACTGTCAAATAGGCCATTTCTTGTCCTACGTTACTAATTCAACGACGGATATTAAATCCGCAGCATTTCGAGAATGAAAGTTTCATTTGTAAACAAATAAATGAACCTACCAATGGTGTGGTGGTAATACCTGACAAATGTCTTTATTGACTTAAAGCTACTTCAATAGTTCACACCTAAATTTATTTTTAAGGGAAATAAATGATGCACATTTTCGTTTATTGTGTGACGTTAGGTACGAATACTTTAGGCACTTAGTTTAATGTGATATGTTGCAGATCTGAAGTAAAAAAAAAAAACGAAAAAAAAACAACACTGCTTTAAGTCCAGGTTGTATTTCAATATACCACTTATAAATGTTTGAGAATTACCCTTTAAATGTATGAAGGATGGGCTATTAGTCTCATACACATACCATTAGGACATTTCTTCAGATGTAACACTTAACAATACGGCCTGCACGGAGGAGCTAACGTCATAATCAATTTAGACTTAAAGGAGCCTTCCAGAGATTTATGATAGTTGAAAAGTGGATATCTTTCAAAACCGGAATAACTATAGAAAACTTACTTTAATGTTAACCTATAAGTTATCCTTTAAAGTGGCGTCTGAAAGTAATTTTTATCTGTCTCTAAGAAAGGAAGTTCTTCTTATCCCAAAAAGTGTTACTGCTTAATGTACCCTCGTGTAGTCAATTATGATTCATCACATGATAAAAAAAAGTAGACAGAAATTCTTTAAGCGATGTATTTCAAAGTAATCCAAGTTTTAGACCTACTAATGTACCTTTGAATACATATGTCGAAGAAGGGAGGGGGGGCAGGGGGGGGGGGCAAGAACATCATAAATGTATTACTCTGAAGTGGTTTCCTGAGCTTCAAGGTTGTGTATCGGTTATAAATTACTCTGACAAGGGAAGCTTAAATAACAACATATTTTCCGTTCCAATACTCGAAAAACTCTTTGAAATAAAAATGCGACACTCGAATTGGAACGGAATATTAAAGTCATATATGAATATCACTTTTACTGTATTGTTTTTCATCAAACAGAAATAGTTTTACACGATTATTGAACAATGGCTAAATTGTTCTTTTATACCTACTCGAGGATATAGCCACTCTTGCAGTATATGTTTGCATTAAGATACTTTTTGAAAAGTTTGATGAACAAAGGCCCTTATAGCTTGTTAGCGAAATTGACCAAAATACCAAAGTTCTGCTTGTAAACATAGCGCCTCTTGTTGATATGATAACTCGTTATTCTGATTTCTGCATGCATCTCTTACAGTGAGGTGTGTTCCCTCCTCACACACCCACCCCATTTCAAGCCCACACAAACAATTTGAAGGAGATATGAGCACACCTTCAACAACTCCAGGGCCACAAACCCTCCTTTCTGATAACAACAGTTGAAGAAAGACTGCACCCCTATCTAACCCTATATATACCTTTGTAGCACAAAAATCATGCCATGTTTGTAATTAATGTCATATCCTTGTATGGACGGGATCGGATAAAAAATGTTATTATTATCGAAGAAATCAGGAGTGAAAGTAATAATACATTTTATTAAGTGATTCTTTTATAAGTTTTTTGCCCTTCTTATTTTCAGCAATAAAGAACATAATTTACCAGAATAACCATTTGCACTCTGCTTTAAGGGAGAAAAGCTATAACTTGAAAGGAATTCAAAAAAAAAGAGAAAACAATAAAAAAAAAGGAAGATTTTGAAGTTTGGTGAAGTGCCTGTCAATCCTCCGAGGAAGAAATCATGACAGTTACTTCCGCTTAGTGTTATGTTTCAAATGTAAACAGTCAACCTCGTCAAGAATTGTGGGTATTCTTCGTCTAACCCTTTAAGGTAAATGGACAACATTATTAATAATAAAATATTAAAAAAAAACATCTTAAAAGCCTTACTCAAAACCTAGGACAGGTCGCTCGCAGAAATTAATTCACAAAGCATAAAATTAGTTTGTTGCGAAGAAATGTTCTTATGTATAAAGTTTCCTTTAACTGAGTAAGTTTACGGTGCACCTTAACTACAAGTCCTTTTTGAAAAATTGTGTGAGAAGGATTTCGTATTTTTCTTGGTCTTTGTACCCCTTTTAAAGAAAAATAAATTGTATTGAATAATAAAAAGAAATAAAAAAAATGGTAAATCACAAAACCACACTGCAGCATTATGCATTTGACCTGACGAGTTACAAAATGGCGCTCGCCTTCGTGAATATTAAAGAGCATTAAAAGAGCTATACTGCATTTACCAATCAACACTACACACCATACAACATGAATTTATGACTAAATATTGAATAATCAATCGTATTGTGTAGCTCAATTCTGATATTACTAATATCGACTTTTATGTTGTTAGGACCGCTGACAATAATATGTTCAATAAGTTAGCGTTTTAATAAGCTTGCAGATCTTTAGACGTGATCTTCTTTATTGAACTCATTCAACAGTGACGAAGAGTCTGTTCCTTAACAACAAATCTGATACAAAGGAATCAATTACTAACTAGTTGCCAAATCAGCCACGATTATTAACTTTGATACTGTCATTTTGTACCTGGTTTTAATCATTTTTGAAAATCACGAACTCAATGGGTTTTGTAGTATCGATGAAAGCTACAATTGGCCAATCTAAAGTTTAAAACTATTTGTTGTAACAAAAAGAGCGCAAGTTTTCCTTCTCTTTTGATGTTGCTATTACAAATATTCTGATTGCTTATATATCGTTATTAAAACTGTATGGCATATTAAATGGATAGGAACGACTAGAACTTAGTTACAAGCATAGTTTGCGTGTTAGGCTACTCTTCACATCTTATTCCGATCACATTCGAATATAGGATAGGCTATGTCTCTTAGTATTTCTTACTGTCAATGACAGCGTTGTGGCATGACTTTATTTACTCAAATGATTTTAAAAGAGTACTAACCAAATATTTTGAACGGTTAATTACATAATATTACTTATAGTGGTATTAATGATATTAAAATTATGCAATATTAACACAGATCTGACTGAGCAAAGCTTAATCTATATAGGCTGTGCGTTTTCAGCAAATGTTACCAAAGTTCACTAGCCTATATTTTCTACGACGAACATATCATCCTTGAAATATAAGTGTCATTTAACAACCTAATAACATATCTTTACAGTCGAATGATGTCGTTGTACACCATATACTGTCCTCTCCGAAGTGCGTCTTTGTAGACAATTCTTGCGAGTTCTAACCTTCCGTGACCTATAGCCAATAACATACGGTAAATGCACTTGTGTCTATACACACACTTCTCTCGAACATAACTGGTAGAAGGGCTTACCGCCTTAGGTGTTCTTAACTCAGTTCCTGCAAAAGCTAAATTTAACTCATCCCATGTCTTATAGAGAACTACTAAATGTTATAAGCTAAATATGTTATATGTAATAATCGACTTATATATAATAAGGCGAGTCGTGTGAGTTGTCTTGTGATCAGAGGTCGGTTCGGATCTTTAGCCTACATATTATATCAAAACTATATCAAGAACCACATTGACGAAAAAGTTGTAAATGCGTTTGGCTTCGAAAACCAGGACAAGAGGATTGTTCCAATTTAAAAAAAAAGAGTAGAAATGATAAATGTTGTATATAGTTAAGATAATATGACAGAAAGAGAAACAAATAAATGCGTTCTTCGATTTCTGTCTTGTACCGGAAAAAGAGACCAAAATAAAAGAGATGACCCAGAATATATTGTTTCTAAAAGTAACTAAGTCTCCCACTGTTTTGATTCCCATATAAGCATTTTGACAGTCAAAGGAGCAATTATGTCGAATTCTTGACGGTATTAAATGTCTTTTCACCGTTTCTATCGATTCGATCCTCTCCGTTCCCCCAATTATTTTCTAGAATAAATATTTGCAATTTGCATGCAGTCAATGACAGCCCCTGACAACCATTAGAAATAAAGCAATTTCGAAGAGTAAGAAATAAGTGAAAAATTGATTTTAAAGGGTTATAGGAGGGATGTTAAAGGTTAAAAAAAAAAACTTTAATTTTGTTTTTCATTTGATTGCTTAAAGAGAGAAGAGAATTAGCGAATGAAACACGTCGTGGTTACATAAGTATAAAAAAAATAAAAAACGAGAACATTTTTTGATAATAAATTCTTCCCAAGTCAATTTCTTTACTCAAGATGCCATATTTGGCCCATATTTTGGTATAAGTTTAATAATTATTCGTATTAAGTTTAACGCTTGATATGGTTTTCAAATCATTATAAAGCGGGCAGATACATTAACAACTATAATCATGTCGCCATATTAATTAACGAGTGGAGCGAGAATGATATAGAAACAAAGAATTTTTGGGTCAAAAGAATTCAATTAGAATGGTGAATTTTCTTTTTTCAGTTTAAAATATTTTTTAATTGGATATGAAATGGGTCGTATATAAATTGGGTAAACTTGTTTCACGGCACAATTAATCTGAACATAGAATTATATTATTAGAATTATTATTAATATTTGCACACAATTTGGCAGTTTCTTTCCGAATGTAGGCGTTCTTTAGCCAGGAATGTCACGTGACCTTTCTTTTATCACCGGATAAAAAGTGAGAATTCCAAGATGGAATGAAGGGTGAAGGGAAGAGTAAAGAGGAGGGGGGGGGGGAAGGGCGGTGTTTATGGTTGGGTGAGTAGTTAGGGGACGATACATATATTGTGCTGATGACGCAATGGGTAATAAGTTTGGTAACTGCAATCAATTTCAGAAGAGATAAAAGAAAATAATAAAGCTTTTCAATTGCTTGATGTCTCCAGCAGATATATTGAAAGTGATAACATCACTAAAGGTTAATTCCTAAGATTTCCTACATACATATACATATGTATATATAAATATATATATATATATATATATATATATATAGTGGCCGTTAATTGGTTAATTAGAGCAGCTATAGCTAGCTATTTGTTTGCTCACTCCGTACATTTTTAAAGATGGTCACGTACCTGGGAAGTGTGAAAAACTGTTCATGAATAAAGACAATGAACGTTCTCCCGCGGATAATGGCATTAATGACTCCCAACGATTGATTAAAGGACAAGCAAGATGTTTAAAGACTATTAATCATTTAAACGATAGAGATAATGAGAGTGAATATCAAACACGCGGTCGTGTCTGACAAGCTCATTACTTACTAATAGTACTATGTAGAACAAGTCAATAACATGATCACAAAATAAAAGGGGGGAATAACAAATAAAGAAACAGATAAGGATGGCAATGATTAAATTTGAACTAGGTAGAATTAGTTAATAATTTAACCTCGATTGAGCTGGGACAATATCAATGGGATCTCTAGAAACTGTTGGTTTCAAATTACAAATATCACACACAAAGTCATCCCCCCCCCAAAAAAAAACAGGAAGAAGGAAAAAGAATAGTATAGAAATTGAATTTTTAATTTTTTTAAAGTTATCGGAACAATACATTTTTTGGTATTTTTTTTAATCGTGTATGAATAGGATGTCAACTTTTTGTATCACATTCGAGTCTCTTTAACTCATCTTCAACTTTCACTTTTGGAACGGAATATTAGCTTCTTTTCGTGGAAAAACACGTCACCGTACAAAGTTAAGGCATCGACATGATTGTGATATTTTATAAAAGAGCAAGATTGTATTAATATAGAAACGTTAGGACAAAAAGTTAACTATGTTTGAACGCATGCACGCGCGCGTAATATATATATATATATATATATAAACAGATCCTCGAAAATTGAACGACGAAACCCTAAGTAAAAAATAAAACTCGAAATCTGAAATGTAAGAAATAAAGCAGAAATATTAAGACTGATAAGAGGGAAGCGCAACTAAGACAGTCAATGCATTTATTGTTTTAAATATTATATTTTTCGTTTGTTATCTTTGTATTGAACGGTGATCAATCCTATACACTATTTTCTGACGAGAAATATTTCACGGTCTGTTGAATTAGTTTGAATGTTAAGCAAACTGTAACCATGGTGATATGAGACAAAACTTCATTTTCACAGAGAAGACATTCACGAAATGAAAAGTAAAAGATAAAACGAAAAATTGTGAGGATAAATATTGTTCTTCTTTTATTTAATCTTTAAATATTGAAAAACCATTTCATTGATTTGAACATTATTGACTGAGTTTGCTCAAATATTCTAAATTAACGTTAATACATCGCAAAATTACGCAGAAAGAAAACTTTCGTCATGCAGTTGACGTCAGCAACAAACTTTCTTTGTTTTAACAAGAAGTGAAAAAAACGGTATAGTTGAGCAAACTTACCAATTCATGAGAACATTGACATTATTAATGTTACTTATATGCTTTGTCTGCAAGCGCAAAAGGACTTTGTGACGTTTCCACAAACGTAATGTAAATTTATTGTCAAGGGCACCGCCAACAGACAAACAGGAATTGCTAAACAACGGGAGATTGTCTTTATGAGCACCCCCCTCCCCGCAACTCCCCACCCCCACCCCTCCCTTCACTTGTAGACAGAACGTACTAAAACATCCTATAGTGTGCGGTACCTTAAAATATAACATGTACGTGCTGTACAACCTAACCAGTCGACATTTCTTCAACATTGTTTAAAAATCTGCAAAATATCGCACCAATTTTGCATCTAAAACAACCTCCATTTTACAAAAATGTCACAAAGGGTAAGGGGGAATTTCCACCCTTTGCACACCTCCTCTGTACGACAAGATTTTAGCCCCCTCCCCCTCCCTCCCCCCTCGGACAGAAATGGTGGTTGCGCCTCATGCCACTCAGTGAACTGTATAGATAATTAGCAAGAACTGTCGTTATACATCGTCCAGAAATATACTGCTGATCATGTCTGTGAAACTGTACATTGTGATCATGTGCAGGTATAATGTTGTATACAGTAAGTTAGAACATGTTGATTATTTGTTGACACTGAGAATGTTGTATTAGGTACATGACCGTGTTGATTACTTGTTTACTATATGACCAATTACAATGGATAATGTTGAGCATTATATTGACTATGTTTACCAACTGTTGATTGATGCCAGTGCCGTTTGAATCTATCCAGTAACTGATTTTTCAGAGTTCAAAAAAAAAAAAAAAAAAAAATCCACACCACCTGATTAAAAAAAAACCACCTTTCGTCCATCGAACCTGTCTCGTTATACGTGAGGCGCCATATAGCTGTCACAAGTTGATTCCATTAGCCTATCAATGTAGGCCTATTGCTGGCCTCTCGAAGAACCAGACACGGTGATGTCCATTTCCGGCCAAATCGATGGAAATGATGGAAATTCGAGATATCCAAATATCATATGACATTTATGGTGTGTTATGTTTCACCACGTAATATACAGAGAACCTCATCTTTTTACATGATTTTAAGTTTTCGGCTTTTTTGATCATCTACATTAATGCTAGTATGAGGAATTTGAGCATTTAATTGAATCCAAGCATATATAGCCCTCTAAAAGTGATAAAGTTTTTCAAAATTGCTTTTCATGAGATTTTTAACCCTTATTATTTAACTCAGAAAGTTGACGAGGCTGAAATTACACCATCAAAAACAATGTTTGTGTCATAAATATGTCGGCTGCAAAGGAGTTGTAAATGGACAAGGTTTTACAGAGAAAGGACATCTTTTTTCTTTGTATTTTTTCATAGCACGTTAGGTCTTAAAATCTGAGTTTATTTATTGATATGTTATAGTAACTCAACTACCCATCTGATGCGATTATATTTATTAACCTGATTCTGAGAAGGAGGATGGTTATGGTGCATTTGTTTAGCCGGGCAGAGAGTAAAGAGAGGTTTATCCCCTTCTTCCATCTGAGAGCAATGCATGGAATTACAAAGAGATTAAACAAGACAAGACATTGTAACGAGAATTGGAACAGTTAAGTTGATTCTAGCTCGTTACTTGAAGGGTACAATAACAGATGCTCCCCCAAGAAATGAACTCGATGTATTTTAGTTTATAGTAACTACTTTTATTTTATATATCAAGTGTAAAACACATTTACTTTTAGGAATTATGAAGATATCATATCACCGACGTCAACACAATATCATAGTGTTTGATGCCTATATAGGTGGCGTGAGGTTGGATGGGATGTGGTGGAGAGGGGTATAAGCGGGTCATATAGAACTATAAAGTTACTTGTAATGTGTAGGTTTGGTATTAGTAAAACGTAATTTAAATGCTCATATTTTAGAAATGCATTCCGCGAAATTTGAAGAAAATTCCATTAATTCAGCAATACAAATTTCAGGTATAAACTTTAGAAAAAGACTCTTGTTGAACACACAATCCGCACTTTTTCTTCGTTTTTTGGGTTTTTCGTAAAATTCCGCCAAGCATTGATGTATCTAATCATTTGTTTTCATAGCAATGTAGTATTTTCAGCGTAAGTGGTACAGCCCAAAGGGAAGGTGAAAGTTGATTTATACTTTCAACAAACATTCCTTAATTTTTATTTTCCTTCTTTTTTTTTTGGCGTTAAACAAAAATAAAATAAATGTAGGTAGTTATTTTGTCTGATTCTTCCCTCGCTCGGTTTTACATAACCATCCAATATTCTCGTATTTCTTAAAACCAGGTTGGGTGAGTCCAATCGATGAGGGGTAGTATGACTCGTGCACTCTCCTTACCAGGAATTTAATCCGTGTTGACACTGGAAGTAACTTAAAGGATTTACTTCCCTTGTAATTCACCGTTTTTGGTTTTCCTTTGAATTTTAAATAAAAGCCCATTCGTCTCCTTCTACTGTTTTTTTTAGATTGATAAATGACCTGAATAAACTAGTAGCCTTAAGTATAATATTAATCTCTCGAGGTTTTCGTAAAGCCCTTATCTGCTTCTATAGAAATCTTGGGGGGGGGGGGGAGTTGGGGGAGGAAGAGCACGCAAAACCGAGATTATTGCAAACCTTGTCTCCATATAGGATATCCTGAGATTAGCGTACTTAATTAAGGAAGGAATCACCTTCGAGTAAAACCAAAAGTTCGATTGGTTTCGATGAAGCATCGAGCGAGAGTTTAGCGTTTAATGATTTCTATGCGCTCGTGGGTGTTATGTATACAATTCACCACTAACCTTAGTACCACTGTGAAACCTTCTGGGACTCTGAAAAATCGATGAAGGGGACGTTTTAATCCTATCATTCGACACGAAAAATGACGGAAACGTACCGTTCAGATGGTTTTTTTTCCCACTAGCTTCATGTGGTTGTTTATCGAAGTTTACCTCAAGGTTAGATATTCGATCTTTAATCTTGAATGTTTAATGTCTTGAATTTCACGGTTATATTTCAAAAGTATACTGGAAATAGGTATTGACATAGCCAATATTGTAAGAGTGTACTGTAAGGGGTAATTCTAAAGTTACCGATGTACGTAATTGAAGTCTTAACAAGGGCAAACGGAGAGAAAAACAAATGAATTAATAAACAGCAACAGTACATCGATACTATGTAAGGTCAAAACAA